>JAHHUM010001578.1:0-209593 GCA_036173005.1 Crenichthys baileyi | reverse complement strand
TAAACCCGGTTGCCCTTTGGAAGGCCTCCCCCCTTTCCCTTTTCGGGACTTTCCCAAAGGGGTTGGGCCCTTTATGCCCCATACATATTTTTTGGGGTTTTTGCAATGACAAAGGGCCCTCTTTTAGTTTTTTGTGTATGTTGGTAGGGGTGGATGACCCTGAATGCAATGTGAAGATCTTGGGGGTCTCGGGGGATTTTGATAAAGGCTATCCCAAGTGAAAGGGCCATTTACCATTTACATGCTCATCCAGGAGGAGAAAATTTGTTTCCCAAGTCAAGGGACTCGATAAAAATCTCCCTTGGGGTTTTCCTTTAGAGAGAAAAACTTTTTTTAACCCAAATTTCTGAGTACTAAACCCTGCCCAAATCCCAACCGTTTGATAGAAAGGAATTAATTAAAAATGTATGTACCTAAAATCTTTATATTTAAAATGAATTGAGGGAATTTTAAAAAAAACCCTTTTATTGAAGTTGTTTAAAGGGGGGTGAACGGTTTTATTTTGCGCATTTTTGTGGGACTGGTTGTTTTTCGGGCCAAGAAGGCCCTGGTTTTCGTTCCCGCCAGGGGTCGGAAATGGAAGTTTCCCCTGTTCTCCCCCCCGGGTGCCGGGGGGTTCCCTTCCCAGGGGTTTAACCCCCGGTTTCCTCCCCCATTTCCAAAAAGAATGTTTAGGTTACCGGTTGGGAAAAAGGGGTCACTCAAATTGCCCTTTGGTTTAGGGAATGAGGGGTGTCCCTGTTGTTTTTTCCCGTTCCCCTTCGATGGACGGCGACCTGCCGGGGTGTACCCACCTTTTGGGTTATAGAATGCGGGAAAGGTGGGCACCAGTTTGCCTGTAAACCCATATGGAATAAGCGGAAAAATGACTGCTGACGGGAATTTTGAATGAGCCCAAAGATAACAGAAAGCCCCACCTTAAAAACTTGTTACAAGCAATAAATGGGGAAATACAGTCTTTGAATGCACAAACATTGAAACCTTGGTCGGGTTGGGACTAAAAAACCGGAGGGTTTACTACCCCTGTCACCCAAAAAACAAGGACGGGAAAAAAACTCCCCGGTTTCCATTTTTTGGGTTTTTGGGCCCTTCATCATTAGATTTTTGGGGTTTCAGTTTTTGGGTGTACACATAAAAAGCTGCCTGCCTTGTATTAACTGGTCCAGGCTGGTGGGGGGAAACAGTGGTATTGGGGACGTTTGGTTTTACACGTGGGGACCTTAGTACCAGGTTAAGCCATCCCTGAGTTTTGTAGCCGAGAAAATTTTTTTAAACCCACTGCACACAGTAAATTTCCCTGTCATGTTTCTATTTTGAGTTTTTAGTTAATTTGTTTTTTTTCTCTTTTAACTCCAATTGTTGTCTCACATTCTGCTAATTCCAGATTTCTTCTGATTACTCCCATCCCTCATTGGGGGCACTCTCCACTCTTCCCCAGTTTTTAACTCTTTGGGGTTTTTCATTGTTCTCCACTGGTTTTCCCCTTTGCTTCTGCTCTATGTCTGATTCCCTGCCATTTTTCCATGCCCTCGCATGTAATTTTACCAGTTCCCATTATTAATTTTACTCACCATGCTGCTTCCCAAACTTTTTGTCTGCACTTTGGTCCAGCAAAATCGGCACCAAAAACTGACAGTAGGTTTTTTAAATTTTTTGTGTTTATTGTCGACAGGAAAAAAAATAAACAAAATGCCATTTTCTCTGTAATTTACAAACAACAGGAAATTGTCTTGTACCCAAAATATTTACAACTAGTTCAAAGGCTGGAATGCAGCAAATAAACAAAAATATACAAGACACAATTCCAACTCTGAGCTCTGGATTTCAGCAAAATTACAGAAAAAGCTAAATAAAGTATCTGTCAAGCTATCTATCAGTATGAAGATGGTAAGACATTTTTTGATTCTGTGGTGGCATCATCTGTCTTCTGTAGTGTAGTTTTTTGGAGCAGCGGCTTATCTATAGCTGGGAGGAAGCTGTTAGACAAGCTCATCAGGAAGATCAGTTTTGTGCAAGGATACCGCAGCAACACATTCAGTTCAATTCAATTCAGTTTATTTATATAGAGCCAATTCACAACACGTCGTCTCAAGGCACTTCACAAAAGTCAGGTACATACATTACAATTAATCCTAATCATTGAACAGTGCAGTCAATTCATTTTTATTTTAAATTGGTAAAAAAGTTTTTTCTGTCTAAGGAAACCCCCCAGATTGCATCCAGTCAGTGACATGCAGCTTCCCTCCTCCTGGATGAGCATGTAGAGACAGTGGACAGTAACTGGCGTTAACTTTGCAGCAATCCCCTTATACTGAGCATGCATGTAGCGACAGTGGGGAGGAAAAAAACCCTTTTTTAAAAGGAAGAAACCCCCAAAACCCGGCTCAGTGTTGGCGGCCATCTGCCCGACTGACTGGGGGTTTGAGAGAACAGAGCAGAGACACAAGAGAACAAAGAAGCACTGATCCAGGAGTACTTTCTATGGGAAAAGGAAAAGTAAATGTTAATGGATGTAGCTCCTTTAGTCATTTTCACCTAGAAAGAAAGAACATATAAAACTCTGAGCCAGTTTTCAAGGTTAGAGTCTGAAAGAGAGCACATAGAGTTAGTCACAGTAAAAGCCAGTCAATTGCCATGTCTAGGAGAGAGAAAGGGTTAAACACTGAAAAGACAGGGCCATGTGGATCAACGGATTAAACCGTTAACTGAGTTTTCGATAGAGTTCCGCACATTGGCCGCACCCTCGGGTTGGGATCCGCAGGCTCTCAAGGCTGCATTTTTTCAATCATTGGATGAGGCTTTTAAAAGACTAGATAGTCTTACTAGACGAACCCAAAGAATAAATGACTTTATTGCCCTAGCGATACGAATAGATACTCAAATTAGAAAAGAGAAGAAGGTTCCGCTCTGGGCGAACTTTTTGCAAGGCCGCAATTTTGTCCTCAGCTGCCCAGTCCTCTCCCACGGCCCCTCAGTTTTCCAACCCACCAGAGTCCGATCCCATGCAGCTAGGGAGGACCAGGCTCACTCCCGACGAGCAACAGCGTAGCAGGGAGGCTAATCAATGCTTTTATTGTCGCTCACCTCATCATTTTGTTTTTTCATGCCCTGTTCGGCCAAAAGGGGGGGTCCGTCGGCTGTAGAGGGGCAGCCGGCGGACCAGCTCTGTAAATCCAAGGCCCCTAGATTCACCTTGCCAGCCACCCTGTTTCATAATCAAAAACCATCAGCCTGTCAGCGCTTATCGACTCAGGTTAGAGACTAAATGTACATCCTTCAATCAAACGAGGTGTGAAAATTTTGACAGGTGGGCGGGACTTCCGGTAGCGGACATCCTAAGGCGGGACTTCCGGCGATATAACCGGATATCGTCATTAACCGGATGTTGTCATTGACCGGATGTTGTCATTACGGTGGGACTTCCGGCGGCGTAACCGGATTTACGGTTACGCCGTAAAACATTGTCTCTGACAATACACATCCGCTGTTTAATGAATAGGTGATCAGACCTCAGACATGTCACTGTTTATTGTGAATTGTCTCAGACAAAGTCTTCACACTGACCGTATTCAAAGTAATCAAGAGGACTGTGCTCTTTCCTGACCAGAGTGGTAAACATTGTCCCTGTCTATTGAATTAATGTGTCTGCGGCTTTGCTGAGGTGTCTCAGAGGGATGTGGTCAAGGGGCGTAACCATGCACGTTTATCTGATCTCGCAATCAACGCAATCTTTACTGGGAGATCGGCTTCAAATCTGGTAGCTAAAAAGTTTATTTTTAACCAGTTACACTGAAATATTGTTAGAAAACTTGTAAAGAGAAACAAAAAATATCGGAACATATTTCAGGAAACGAAGAAGGTGGTGAACATTCTGCTTCTATCGAGAAATACAGCGCAATCTTCAGTAGTAAGTATTCATCTGTAAGAATTTACTTAAGTGTTTGTGAATGCTCATTGGATAATAATAATGTTTAACTTCTATTCTTTAGAATCCACATGTGACGAACTGGATGGTATCGTTTTAACACAATCCGACTATGGTAATTTTTAACTGCAACAACATCTGGTTTAGTCAACTGGTGAATGCTATTTTGTGATTTAAAAAATAAATGAAATAAATTCTACTTACAGATTTAACGAGAGGCGTATTCCTGAACGTTGGAGAGGTCAGCGTTTGTAACCGTCTGCCTCCGAAAAAATCAAAGTTGAGACGGAAACTTGTCTTTAGAAAAGACAATCCGATCCCAGCTAAAAATATCCATGAAGGAGAGGGTGAAGCCATTCATGCGCCACAGTCCCCTGACCGTGCGCCAGAAAAATTAACAGCTCCAGAAGAGGAGAGTAAGTAAAAAAAAATAATTATATATATATTTTTCTATGCATATGTTTTCACGGGTGTATGCAATATTGCAGATTTGTTTTAACCCCTGAATAAATATTTTACAGATATATATCGAATGATTTAATCCAGAACCCAAGCCTGGATAACATTCAGCTGAACGGTACCCGTTCAGTGCAGGAAGAGTTGGAACCGGCCGGAACCGTTCCAATACCCCGTGTACGGAGTAAGTTATCAAATTCTGTTCTATCCAAATCTTCATAGAAACCAGATTTTTTTTTTTTCAAAAGACCTGCATTGTAAGGTAACTTTTGTTTCACAGAATATCTTAAATTGAGGAAAAGACAGCGACTCTGTGCTTTGTATACCAGGGCGAAGGTTTAATGAATGGTACGTTTAATTCTTCTTATACTCATTCACCTACCGAATTAGTTTGTATATTTCATTAATTTCTTTTTTTCTTTATCTTTCCAGAGGCAACGTTGATGGTGGAGCAGATTTCATCAAGACCCGGACAGTAAAACCCTTGAGATTTTTTATCCCATAGTAGTGACCTTGAAATAACAGCAGAAAGAGAGGGTTTGATCGATCAGGGAAACTGGTTTCAAATTTACACAGAGCTGTAGAGCCTGTATCGGTTCTGTGAAACACTACAATTTTTCTCTTTAGAATGTTTTCAAATTTACCAATGTCACTGAAAGTTACTGCTGTCTGATCATCTAAACCAACCCTGTGTTGCCACATCCTACCAAGCTCTAAAGCCTGATTATCAGTAAGGTTAGGGTCAGAGACGTGTGCAAGACTGATGGCAAAGCATAACTGATTACCGGTATTATCTACAATATACAGGTGACGTTTTTTCTTATTAATCAGTTCACAGTCTAACGTTCCTTTAACCTTACGTTTCGACCCTCCTGCAGGGTCTGTAACTACATGTAGAACACAAATTCCAGAGTTATTATCTGCAGGCATTTCAGCGTGGACTGCACTAACTCATCTATAAAATCCTCAAAAGCAGGCAGAATCATATTTCCCAATCATCGGAATGGAAAACGTGATGATTACGGTGGAGATTTTCTCCGACTAATTCTAGCTGTACAAACATCATTACGTCTGGCTAAAAAGATCTTGCAGTATGAGCTAATTCAGTGAGAATACGCATGATGTTTATATAGAGACTGCAGCGAGATCAGGGACATTACCAGGGCAGGGAGGTGGGATGTGAAAGGTCTCCTTATTTCAACGTTATTAAAACGTTCACGTTCAACAGTCTCAGGAGATTTGCCTCGGTCTGATCAGGGTTGACTGCAACCTCTGGATTGAAATGACCGCCATGCTGCCCAGATATGATCAGCGGCATGTGACGTTGAAGGTATTTGTATGTCAGCTGAATTCATTGTGAGAATACTGGGTGGAGACGGTGCTCTATTAAATCTTCAACAGCCTGTTGTCTAATGAGCGTAAAAAGTCACCCGTACAGATTTGAGATGTATTACATTTTCACTGTTGTTAGCAGGAGAGCATTTAACCCGATAATATTTGCTACTTCTGCATTAACGGGGATTTACTGAGCTGAGCAACAACATTCCTTATCTCATACAGCGCATGTGTGATCTGGTTATCCATATTAAACATGATTTCAGAAGAAGAAGAATAAGACCCCATCTGATCATTTGATGACTGCTGGGTGGAGACGGTTTCTTCTCTATTTAAATAAATCTTCAACAGCCTGTTCTAAAGAGCGTAAAAAGTCACCGTGCAGATTTGGGATTTATTACATTGCTGCACGTTGTTTCGCAGAGAGGCATTTAATAATTAATGAAATTAATGAAATATACAAAACTAATTCGGTAGGTGAAGGAGTATAAGAAGATTAAACGTACCATTCATTAAACCTTCGCCCTGGTATACAAAGCACAGAGTCGCTGTCTTTTCCTCAATTTAAGATATTCTGTGAAACAAAGTCTACCTTACAATGCTAGGTCTTTCTGAAAAAAAAAAATCTGGGTTATTCTGTGAAGATTTGGACTTAGACCAGAATTTGATAACTCTGTACTCCTTCCGAATTGGAACGGTCATCGGCCGGATTCCAAACTCTTCCTGCACTGAACGGGAGTTTTACCGTGCAGTATGAATGTACATGCCAGCATTGGGGTTCTGATTAAATCGCATTCGATAACTATATCTGTAAAATATGTATTCAGGGGTTAAACGATCTGCAATATCGCATACACCCGTGAAAAAAATATGCATAGAAAAATCAGATATATAATTAGTTTTTTTCTTTTAATGACTTCCCTCTAGAGGAGCTGTTAATTTTTCTGGCGCACGGTAGGGGGACTGTGGCGCATGAATGGCTTCACCCTCTCCACTTCATGCGATATTTTTAGCTGGGATCCGGATTGTTTTCTAGACAAGTTCCCGTCCTCAACTTCGATTTTTTCGGGAGGCCAGACGGTACAAACGCTAGACCTCTCCATACGTTCAGGAATACGCTTCTCATTAAATCCTTGTAAAGTAGAATGATTTCATTTTATTTTTTTAAATCACAAAATTAGCATTTCACAGTTGGACTAAAACAGATGTTGATTGCACACAGTTAAAAATTACCATAGTCGGATTGTGTTAAAACGATACCATCCAGTCGTCAATGTGGATTCGAAGAAAATAGAAGCTCGTAAAACATTTATTATTATCCAATGAGCATTCACCAACACTTAAGTAAATTCTTTTTTTTTTCGCGCTTTTGATTACAGATGAACACTTAACTACTGAAGATGCGCTGTATTACTCGATAGAAGCAGAATGTTCCACCACTCTTCGTTTCCTGAAATATGTTCGATATTTTTTGTTGTATTTAAAAGTTTGTCTAACAATATTGTCAGTGTAAGCGTTAAAAATCAAACTTTTTAGCTACCAGATTTGAAGCCGATTCCCAGTAAGATTTGCGTGTGTCTCCCATAGACACCAGAATGGACTGACTATGCACCTTCTCTGTTTCAATGAGGAGATCAGATAAACGTGCATGTTCCGCCCCTTGACCACATCCCTCTGAGACACCCTCAGCAAAGCCGCAGACACATTAATTCAATAACAAGGACAATGTTAACCACTCTGGTCAGGAAGAGCACAGTCTCTCGATTACTATTGTTTTAAATCTACGGTCAGTGTGAAGACTTTGTCTGAGACAATTCCAATAAACAGTGGACATGTCTGAGTCTGATCACCTATTCTATTAAAAGCGGCAGTGTATTGTCAGAGGACAATGTTTACCACTCTGGCAGGAAAGAGCACAGTCCTATTGATTTACTGTTTGACTACAGTCAGTGTGAGACTTTTGTCTGAGATAATACACATGAAACAGCTGGGATGGTCTGCCTTAATTCAAGAAACACGTGAGCCATGTCTGAGGACTTTATAACTTTTATTTTTCAGTTTCTTGAGACGGTTAAACATAGACCACACATACAGGATACAACCTCCTGGCTCCACGTGGATGAGGAGACAACTGTTGGTCCTAAATCCTAAATAACTATTGATCTAAGATTGAAAAAAGAGAAGAAACAACTTAAGGGTAACTAAAATCAGCAAAAATGAATTTCCCAATTTCTGTTCAGTTTATCTTTAGAATTTTGTTGTGACGGCCTGCATTAACCCTGCGTGACACCTTTAATAGGAGAAACTAACATGTTGTTTGTTGTATTTAATGTAAAAAACATCTAAAAACATACAATAGAAAGATTCCTCCTTTGTGATGACAACGTTAACCGGCTTACATGACAACATCCGGTAATGACAATATACGGTTAATGAAAGATATACGTTACGCCGCCGGAAGTCCCACCGTATGACAACATCCGGTCAATGACAACATCCGGTTAATGACGATATCCGGTTACGCCGCCGGAAGTCCCACCGTAATGACTAACATCCGGTCAATGACAACATCCGGTTAATGACGATATCCGGTTATATCGCCGGAAGTCCGGCCTTAGGATGTCCGCTACCGGAATCCCGCCCACCTGTCAAAAATTTTCAACACTAGGTTTGATTGAAGGATGTACATTTAGTCAAGTCTAACCTGAGCGATAAGCGCTGACAGGCTGATGGTTATTTTTGATTATGAAACAGGGTGGCTGGCAAGGTGAATCTAGGGGCCTTGGATTTACAGAGCTGGGTCCGCACGGCTTCCCCTCTACAGGGGGCCCGCCCCCCCCTTTTGGCCGAACAGGGCATGAAAAAACAAAATGATGAGGTGAGCGACAATAAAAGCATTGATTAGCCTCCCTGCTACGCTGTTGCTCGTCGGGAGTGAGCCTGGTCCTCCCTAGCTGCATGGGATCGGACTCTGGTGGGTTGGAAAACTGAGGGGCCGTGGGAGAGGACTGGGCAGCTGAGGACAATTGCGGCCTTGCAACAGTTCGCCCAGAGCGGAACCTTCTTCTCTCTCTAATTTGAGTATCTATTCGTATCGCTAGGGCAATAAAGTCATTTAATTCTTTGGGTTCGTCTAGTAAGACTATCTAGTCTTTTAAAGCCTCATCCAATGATTGAAAAAATGCAGCCTTGAGAGCCTGCGGATCCCAACCCGAGGGTGCGGCCAATGTGCGGAACTCTATCGAAAACTCAGTTAACGGTTTAATCCGTTGATCCACATGGCCCTGTCTTTCAGTGTTTAACCCTTTCTCTCTCCTAGACATGGCAATTGACTGAGCTTTTACTGTGACTAACTCTATGTGCTCTCTTTCCGACTTTAACCTTGAAAACTGGCTCAGAGTTTATATGTTCTTTCTTTCTAGGTGAAATGACTAAAGGAGCTACATCCATTAACATTTACTTTTCCTTCCCATAGAAAGTACTTCTGGATCAGTGCTTCTTTGTTCTCTTTGTGTCTCTGCTCTGTTCTCTCAAACCCCCAGTCAGTCGTGGCAGATGGCCGCTCACACTGAGCCTGGTTTTGCTGGAGGTTTCTTCCTGTTAAAAGGGAGTTTTTCCTCTCCACTGTCGCTACATGCATGCTCAGTATAAGGGATTGCTGCAAAGTTAACGCCAGTTACTGTCCACTGTCTCTACATGCTCATCCAGGAGGAGTAAATGCTGCAAGTCACTGACTGGATGCAATCTGCTGGGTTTCCTTAGACAGAAAAACTTTTTATCCAATTTGAATAAATAACTGAATTGACTGCACTGTTCAATGATTAGGATAAATTGGAATGTATGTACCTGACTTTTGTGAAGTGCCTTGAGACGACATGTGTTGTGAATTGGCGTTACATAAATAAACTGAATTGAAATTGAATTGAATTTGTTGCTTCAGCGCCCACAAGCGGAGTGCAATATGAGTTTGATCTGATTCTTGAGCAAATGTCAGTTTAAAATCCTTGATAAACTCGTCATAGGTGCAGCCAAACTGATCATAGTTGGTAAATCTGGATTCAGCCCATCGAAGCGCTTTTCCTGTCAATAACCCTAATATATAAGAAATCTTGACATCGTTGTGGGGAAAAGATTGTGGAGACTGGTTGAACATCAGTGTACATTGTAGTAGGAACCCACCACAGCTTCCTACTTCTCCTGAAAATTTCTCCGGGTTAGGGGAACTTACGTCACGTCCCGGAAGTAGCTGTTGAGACACCGGTGACTCAGTAGCGCCACCTGGAGAAGGGGGGTCCTTGGTACTCAGAATATGTTGTAGCTGAGAGGAAACTTGTTCAAGCTGCTGGTTTGTTTGTTTTTGTTGTTCATGGAGGGACCGGAGGGATGAACCTTGAGCCTGAATTTGGTGACTATGTTTGGAAATGGTTCTTCTAAGTGCCTCTGCTGGGTCAGCTTGGCCTGAGTGTTCTGTCATATTTGTTGTTGCCGATTTGACCCACATGCAGATAACACTCAGAAGAACGAAGAAGTTTAAAGAGTTTATTTTGCCACATGAGTGGAGAGGGAATGAACCGGGACAGGAACTTCTCAGTGTTTTCAGGAGCGGAAGGTCCGCTGGTAGGAATGTCGTTCTGGGTCTGGGAAACTCTTCGTAAGCCTGGGTAAACGTAGAATCTGCTCTCCTTCTTTTCTGGAATCGGAACTTGATTCTGGTGCTTTTCTTTTGGACAAAGAAGCTGGAGGTAGGAGATTCAGAGGCTGCCAGCTGGAACTTGACTTGGGGATCAGAATTTGAAGTCTTGGCAGTCAAGGCGAGGTCAGGTAAGTTCTCCAAAGGAGCTTGAGCTTGGTCTAGGAACTGAACCTGGAAATACCATTACGGACTTGGTTCGTCAAGAACTTGGAGTAAACCAATAATTAGGCCGGTGGAATGTTACCACAAAGGCAAAACACTCAGGCGTCAGAGTGCTGGCAGTGTGCCCCTTTTAAACATCCCAGCTGATGATGGTGATGAGTAAAACCAGTCACCTCACCCTGCAGAGCTCTAGCGCACCTAGGATTGAAGCACCATTAATAGCAGGCAAAAACAAAGTCAACAACTCCCAGACCCCGACAATTTGCAGCGGTAGCAGATTTATGAATTTCTAGTAATAAGACAATATCTGTCTATAATCTTTTAAGCTGGTTAAAAATCTTTAACTTTTTCTCTCTAGGGCCGGCTCCATGCACATTCCATGTGACAAACCGTAGTGTGCCCATAGTTGTGCGTGTGTAGTTATAGTTGGACAGTGCATGTCACCATAGAAACAGATAGACCCAAGTGAAATCATAGTCAGTGCTTGGGGTTGCCAAATATAAAGTCCAGAGGCAGAGATATAGCAGAGAAAAAGACAGAAAATTAACAAGGTGCTGGGGGTAAGAGGGGGTGAGAGATATACGTTTTTTTTTTTTACAGGGGAGATAGTGGCGAGGGAACCAGGACCTGAGATCACCAGCCGTACAGAGAAGGGGAGAACAGGTAAGTCCAGAGTGATGATATGAGTATTGTACAAAGTAATATGTCATGCTTACTGGAGGAGATGACTGAACCGCCAGGGGGGAAAGAGAGATGTGGAGTCTGGGAGCTCAGGACTGGAGAAGGCTTTGGAGGTGGGTAGTCCAAGGTAATGAGGAGCCTAGGGAGTCCTGTCCAGCTCAGCCCGAATTGTGTGAGACGGTGGTGTGGAGCACTGGGTGAAGTTCTTTGCAAAAGAGCTCGTTGGAGGGTGGACAGGGTTCGCTTATGATTTGGTCCGGCTGATTGTGGAGTCAGGAAGCTCCCAGCTTGAAGTTTGTCCGTAGGAGATAACTGGAGACTTGTATATTGATTCTGAAGGCTTCTTAACAAAGAGTCAAGAAACACACTTAATCCAGAAGTCAGGGAGCGAACTGTGAACGAAGCCAGGACTTGAAGCAACCACTGTTGGCGGTTAGAAACTAAATTTCTATCCCTTTAGGCTCATACTTAAATGAGCAATTGAGCATTCTAAATAACTATTAATTTTTTTCATTTGTTTGTTATCTAGGATTCTGAAGTATTGGAAATTATTTCAACATAGATGATCCAGAGATCAAAACTCTTGCAAGCTTTGATCCCAGATAATCCAACCTGACATCTATGCCTTCAACATCGGTCCTCAACCGAGAGGACAGATAAATGGCTACAAAATTTGGATTTCCACTCTAAAGGGATTTTTTAGCACAAGGACATATTTAGTACTATATTTTTCATGCACACATAAATAAACAAAACTTCCAGCACCTGCACACACACGAAAATAATCACATGCCCACCTTCTACTCATCCAGTGTCTTGATATTTTCTGCTTTTCTCAACCTGTCAATTACACATTGAGCAGGCAGCTGAGAAAAAGAGAACAAGAGAGAAGGATGGGGGGATGGGAAGCAAAGAACTAATTAGGCAACTGTGTAATTTTAATTAGCTGTTTTGATAATTAAACTAATTAGATCCCCTGTGTTTCCACAATGTGCAGTCAACTGGAGTTTTTTTTTCTTTATCAAGGCTTCAGAGCTTGACTCGGTTGGTTAATTAGTCACTTTTGCATCAGAAAGCTTTATCAATAGCCTTAATTTGCAGTTGAAATGAGAAATCTGCTGTCAATAATTTGGATAACTGCCCGCTGTTTGATTGCAGACAACAAAAGTCAGCTGCCTCAGCTTGACACACCCACAAACCCCAAGGGTAATTTCCTGGATTCTTAAGCTTAAGAATCTGCATATTACCAAAAAGCTCCCTCTTGCCTACTTTTCTTTTTTGACCTTACTAAGAATCTGGCAGAAGAAGCAAAGATTCACTGGCCACAACCCTTTGTTATTCGTTTTCCAAAAACATGTGCTGAAAACCTCATCCACAAGACTCTAATTCTTCTTCCTCTGTTGCTAACCTTACAAGCCATGCACATGTATTAATTGAAAAACAAGGCAGGAGGAAAAAAAGAAACCTACTCCTTGCTTTGTAGCTAATTAGTGTCCTTGGAATTAAATGAGTAGCTTGTTATGCACCTTCAGCTCCTGCGGCCTATGTTTGTGAATTAAATAATTGATTCTCCTCCACTAATCAGAGAACGACATAATGAGCCAGTTTAATTAAATAGGGCACTAACCTGGCAAATACTGGGAAAATATTTGCTCATTTACAAGTAATCAGGAATAGCACAGTAAGTGGGGGAGGGTAGTGAAGGATGTGAAGAAATACTGTTTTTTGTTGGGGCTGCTGAATAAACTTAGAGGCAGAAAACAAGAGCAAATATGCTGTGCTGCAATCTGTTCTGACCGAGGTTTGGCCAGTGCAAACTGTAGACTAATTCTATGGTCATATACAGCAAAAATATTTACATGGAAAAGCCTGAAATTGGAATACATTTTATATAAGACTGTTTTTTAAGTTTTGACTTAAGTTTTACTCAACATATTCATAACATGTTTATATTGCTGGAGACCAGATTCTGATCAATAACTGATGATACAACACAGTTTTCTCATCAGATCCCACACCAAACAGACCAGGGAATGAAAAAAATACGCCAGACGTAACCATTTATTACAATGGTTAAGGGAGGGGTTGAGTTTGGATACCTATAAAGAGGTAAAAATAACAGTGGGGGTATAGAAAATGTTTGTAGTCTATGGTATACATTTTCATGTATTTATATGAAAATAAGTTTGGTAGAATCTTGTATATGGATTTCAGATCCCCTTTAGTGAACTGTGCTGGCATAACTTTAATGTCAGAATTCTGTCAAACAAATGTGCAATAAATTTAACCTCTCTCCTAATGCACCAAAATCAGCTGATGTAAAGTAAGTAGATATCAGCTAATTTCTAGATTTTCTCTTTGCAAATTCATGTAAAGTCTCTGGAGTGAATACTAACCTTTCTTAAATTGCTATTTCCTTGAGAAAATATTGAGATGGCAATGATATTGGTAAATATTGCCTGTTCCCATCTGTCCTCTCATTGTCACCTGCTTCCTAAACACTCTAACCTTTAGAATTTTGGGCAATGTAATTTGTGGGCAGTGTAAGCATCTGCTGCTGTGAGACTGTCCAACTCACTAAATATTAGCAACACAAGGCAGGTTTATTTGTATAGCACATTTCAGTAACAAGACAATTCAAAGTGCTTTACATGAATAAAACATAGTAAACGAAAACATAGAAAAAACTAGTATAATAAAGGAAAGTAATGAAAAGTTGGACTATGGACTAAAATTAATGATGTTTCAGTTAGTATAAATATAAAAGTCAAAGGCAACTTTTTAAAAAATGGGTTTTTTAAGTTGATTTAAAAGAACTCAGGGTTTCTGCATTTTTAAAGTCTTCTGGGAGTTTTTTCAAGATAAGTGGAGCATAATAACTCAATGGTGCTTCTCCAGGTTTGGTTCTGGAGATAGTTGGATCATCGTCATTTTGGCCAGAGAAACGGACAATACATTGCTATTTAGCTGCAATGAACCCCCGTGCAAGCTGAGAACCTTTGCCTTTTGCATTACCTTGCAATGAAGGTGCAACGGCAACAGCAGGACAAGCTAACTTATTCTTCATATACCCTTTGAAACTTGGGATTTTGCTGGGAGAAACCAGAAGGTTCACTATTTCGATCAAAGACCTGAATGTTACCGTTTGCAACCTAGGTGTGCAAAATCTAACTCAGGATTTTCCAAGGGGACGAGCCTATCTCTTTGTTTTTTTTCAGTCAACTGCCAACGGTTCATCATAGTTTTTCCCTTTTTGCCAAAGTAGTAGAAGTTGACCATTTCTAAGTTGTCTTACGGACGCTTGAACACTCACAACCTTCATATCTGTCTGGGAGAAGGCGTCATTCAAGTAAACTAATTTGTTTTGTTACTTTTCGCACAATCTGGGCAGGAAAAAGTAGGTTAGAAGAAAGGCGAACCAGGATTGTCACTGTTCAGTTCAAAAGGAGTTCAATTTAATTCAATTTGTTTTAACTGTACGCTTTTATGCAAGGTTTTACTAAATGTTGGTAACTTCACTGTGTTTGAATTCTATGCCATTGTGCTTTAATCTGTGAGTGCTCAGCCATTAAGCTGAACGCCCCTACGCAAAGTTTCATTGAATATTAGTTTTCACTATGCTTGGAAAAGTAATCCTTATTTTTGACCGCCTGATCCTAAATTAGCCACGAGTTTAACGTTTAATTATTAAAGTTATTTGAAGTAAGTCCGAGATCCGATCTTGCCGGTGGGTCCGATCACCCCATTGTCTCATCCTGTTTTACGGCCTTTGTGTTTCAACTCTGGTTCCCCGCATGGAGTTATGTTTGAATCAGTTAGCCATCATCTGCAAGGCTAGGAGCTGAGTCAGTCTGGTTTCCCTTTTCTGTCAGCTGACGGCCGCTAGTTTAAACATATCAATGTGGATTAACACTTAATGCTGTTTATTGTTGTTTTCATATTCCAAGTCAATCCAAAGCTTTGATTATTCCCACCTTCATCCATAAATTGTCAGTGTCCATTCTTTATAAATTTATCGATTTTTGTATTTAACTCTTGATTATTAGTTTATCCTTTTAGTAGTTTAGTGAGTGTTGTAGTTAGGGCAAAGTTGGTTGGGCCAGAATAGTATGGTTATAAGCGGGAATTATTTAATAGATAAAGAAGTGATTTTTTTGTCAACTAAGGTTATTGCTGGAATCAACCTTTTTGGTTAATGGTTCAATAACACAGTTAACGTGACTTTGGTTGTTGATTATTAATTAGTAATGACAATTAATTAGTTATAATAATTAAGTGCTAGTAGCCCAATAATAACAATCAGGAAAAAAAATAAATTGGCTGCCATGAGATAAGATTTCTAAATATAACTGCTTGTGTAACCTGTGTGAATGTGATAATTTCTTGTTTCATATTTTTATAGACTTCTTATAATAAATGGAATAATTTTTCTAAATCTTGATGCTTGCACGTTGCAGACCACAATAAAAAAGGAATTTAAAAGTGGTGACATTTCCAGAAAAGTGAGGGATGAGAAGGAAGAAGAGACTGTGAGATTTAAGAAAGGAAGAATGATGGAGAGACCAGGAGGGTCACAGGTGAAGGAGGCTGCTGAAAGTAAAACAGGTGAAGAAATGAGTGAAGATGAAAAAAAATGTGTTAGTGGTTAGTGGTGAAGATGAGAAGATTTCAGAGTCAGAAAGAGAGAAAGAAGACAATGCAGAGAAAACTGATGAAGGAGAGAAGGAAGCGCAGAGTCAAGGAATCCAGCCTATCTAGCTGGACCTCCTGGTATTTATTTATTCTCGGTATAAATTCCAGTGCAGAGATAGGGAAGAGGGGAATCATCCGAGCTTCTGCTGGCAACAACTTAATGCTCACCCTCTACCGATGATCCACATGGCCCTGTCTTTCAGTGTTTAACCCTTTCTCTCTCCTAGACATGGCGATTGACTGAGCTTTTACTGTAACTAATTATATGTGCTCTCTTCAGACTCTAAACTTGAAAACTGGCTCAGAGTTTATCTGTTCTTTCTTTTTAGGTGAAACGACTAAAGGAGCTACATCCATTAACATTTACCTTTTCCTTCCCATAGAAAGTACTCCTGGATCAGTGCTTCTGTGTTCTCTTTGTGTCTCTGCTCTGTTCTCTCAAACCCCCAGTCGGTCGTGGCAGATGGCCGCTCACACTGAGCCTGGTTCTGCTGGAGGTTTCTTCCTGTTAAAAGGGAGTTTTTCCTCTCCACTGTCGCTACATGCATGCTCAGTATGAGGGATTGCTGCAAAGTCAACACCAGTGACTGTCCACTGTCTCTACATGCTCATCCAGGAGGAGTGAATGCTGCAAGTCACTGACTGGATGCAATCTGCTGGGTTTCCTTAGACAGAAAAACTTTTTATCCAATTTGAATAAATAACAGAATCTGACTGCACTGTTCAATGATTAGGATTAATTGTAATGTATGTACCTGACTTTTGTGAAGTGCCTTGAGACATGTGTTGTGAATTGGCGCTATATAAATAAACTGAATTGAATTGAATAGATATTAGATGTTTCAATGAATACCATATCTGCACAAGTCTACAGGTGTGTTATGAAGTTAGATAGTCCATACTTTATAGATAAATTTATAGATCAATTTAAGTTATAATTTTATGTTATTATAAAAACAAACCCTACAATGCAGAAATGCAGTGAAACCTGTATTACATTCTAATGTCACTATATTTTTTTTTAGATTAATGAACTTCAATGAAGAGGTTCAGCACTGCCATCCTGCCTAGATCTTTAGCGCCTCATTTGCCCCTGCATGTAAGATGTTCCGCCACTGTTGAAATCATTAAAAATATTTGTTTTGGGTTTTGGAGGCCCGTAAATATTCAGGAACATGAGTTGAGCAGGGTCCTTTCCCTAGACAGCCAGATTACAGCCAAAGTAGTCAAATTTGCCCAGGTACACCTTTTTACGCTTTAGTGAATCATTAAACAAAGTGGCCACTAGTCCTCCTCTTTTATGCTGTCTGCTTTCACAAAGAAAACTGTAATTGGGAGATATTGACTCTGTCAGTATAGATGTCTCACTATTTTCATCTACCCATGTTTCTCTTTAAATCATAGCATCATGATTATGGTAGGTAATGAAGTCATTGTAATAAAAAATGATTTTTCTTACAAAGACTTAATGTTTAATAAATGGTTAATTTTTTTGCATACTTGTTTTTATTTTACTTTTCCAACATAGAATACATACAAAACCAGAGTTATATGCAGTATAATGAAATAACACATAAAAAGAAGAAAAAAGAAAAAGAAAAAAAGAAAGAACAAGTGCCTCGTCAGTCTCTTTACACTTCAAGCAGCCCTAAGCCTCCTTAATGAATGAAATGAAAAGTCTCCAGATATTTTCCAAAATGTGCCCTTTCTTCTTCAGCATTTATGTAATTCTTTCTAGTGGAAGAGCAGATGTCATTTGCCGTAGCCACTGATCCAGTGTCGGTCTGTGCAATTTTTTTCCAAGATAAATATATACAGCGTTTAGCATTGAGCAAACCTAGATTCATAAGTATCCGTTCATAATTAGTATAGTTGTGCCCCTTTGTATAAAGGCCAAACAGAAACAATTTGGGATCAGTTTTAACACTTTTGGAAATCATCTTTTCAAAGACATCCCTAATCTCTTCCCCAAAATGCATTATTTTTTTGCAGTACCACATACAATGTATCAAAGTACCTCTGTGCTGTATGCATTTTGGACACACATCAGGTGTATCACCATTATATCTATTTAATTTTACCGGTGTTACATACACTCGCATTAACCATTTAAACTGTATCATCTAAAGGTGCGCATTTGATAGATCCGGTATGAGCCAGAGTACATGCTCTCTGCCAGTCCTCCTCTGACAGATCTAATGATAAATCAGCCTTCCAAGCCTGTAATCTGTCATTTGAGCCCTCAGGAGCCTCAGATATCATTAAGTTATAAAAGTCTGAAATGATACCTTTTCTCCGACAGTCCTTTGACAGGTTTTTCTCTAATGTTGTCATACTAGGTTTCACCAGCTAATTGTTTTGGCTAGTTTAAGTGGTTCATTTTTGGTTCAGTGGGCTGCAGCTGTTCTTCAGAGTGTCATTTTGTCTTGCTGTTCCTTCTGCATTGTGAAAGCTACTGGTGTCTGATTCACAGAAAAGGATATGTTGTGAGAAGTTTTGCCCCAGACAAATAAAGATATAGTCCATCGTTCTTGAAAAGATGCATTCTCTCCTAAGTAAATAGTAATATCAATAAAATACTCTAAGATTTCAGATGTTTTATTCACAACATCATTAAATGCTTCTGTGTGTCAGAGGTTTGTCATGTTTGGATGCTTTTTTGTGATCATCAGTATTTTCTCTTAGCAGACACCATGTTATTGACCAAACTAAGTACTTCTGTTTTTTTTTTTTTTTTACTGTGTTTAATCTCATTCACAGCTCCAATGTTTTCTATTAGGATTGGTGGCCTCATAGATGGCTCTTTCTGAGGCAGTTTAGGAGAAAACAGTTTGGAGCGGAATCTGAGCTCATACTGTTCGTCTGTTGTCTGGAGACTTTCTTTTTTCGAGGGGGTCAGTCTCGTAGAATAGTCTGCTGTTGTTTTCTTCTTTTTGCTGGGGTCAAAACAAATTTTTTTCTGGATTGTCGGGCAGGCTTTTTCATCTAAATGCAAGATTTTTCCTTTTAGCAGTCTTCCCAGATCTGAAGGAAGGAATTTATCCTTTGCACCAGGAGAGTTCCAGGGAGGACTGTTGGTCATTTTATTCTCATTTACATCAACATCTTGTTTCTTGGTGGTGCTACCTGTCTGTCAGTCTTATCACTATGTAGAATCATTGATAGGATCATATCCTTTTTCTTACCCAGCATTTAACTTCACATTCGCCTTACATTGATGAATTTTCATTTCCATCACAGCTATTTTCTGGAGAAGCTTGCCGAAACGGGAGGAATCCAGGGAGGCATCTGATGCTGATTAGCTGATATTGATTGGTCCTTCTCTCAGATGAAATTAAAATAAGATTAAAATCCTTATAGAAGTAATGCTACACTCTGATATTGGAATACTGATATATTTGTGATATTTATCTAACCAAATGCAGGCAAGAGGGAGGCAGACAGCAAAACAGAAAAGGAAGAAGAGCAGGTGACGGGCAGCAAGCAACAGTAGAACCAGCAGTGATGAAATAACCAAAGGGCAATATATACTGAGAAAAGCTGATCAGTCAAACAACAGACAGTGGGAAACTAATTAATCAGAGTTGTCATGATCTGCCTGTGTTAGGTTTTGAGTTTGGGTTCCTTGTCTGTTTTCTCTTCTCACTTTCTTCAATTGCTGTTATTTCAGTTCATTTATGATTAAATTATTAATTCATTCACCTGTTCAGATTACTTCCTTGGGTTCACCCGTGTTAAGTGTTATTTCTTTGTAGATGTGGTTCCCTGTTTATGTTATTTAGTTAGTCCCATTGATTACTTATTTCTGTTCACTTAGACGGTTTGTTACTCTCCTGGACTCCCTGCTCATCTTAGCTAATTACCCTCCCACCTTCAGTTGTCTTGCATTATCTCCTACCAACATTTTAAAGAAAAAGGTGGAAGCTTGCTTAAGACACACAGAAAGGTAAAGATATTCTGCTTTTGGGTGAAAAGTCAGGATGAACCTAAAATGCCCTGTAAACTTAATGTAACCTTCTTTAAAGAGGCCCCTTCTGTATGTCTTACACAGTTTGCAACAGATACTGGAAGACTACAAGAGTCACAGAAAGCCATAGAAGTGGACGTCTTTTGGCCACATCCCACACCGATGACTGCTTCATTGTGAACAGTGCCCCACAGAACCAAATGATGAATATCCACTCAACTCCAGCCATATTCAAGGGAGGTGAGAGGCACCCAGATGTCATGTCAGACCATTGAAAACCGCTTACATCCACGTGGTCTGTGTGCTAGACAACCTGCAAGGGTACTTGACCACACCACCAGGCACAGGCATCATTGTCTTTCATGGGCCAGAGAGCACGAGGAAAAAGTGGCCATCCATGCTGTTCTCTGATGAAGGTCGATTCACGTTCAGCAGAAATTATGGCTGCCAACAATCTCAGAGACGTCAAGAAGAGCACTATGCATCAGCCACTGCTGTTACCAGATGAGCCTTTGGTTGTGGTGGTGTTACAGTGTCGGCAGGTAAACAGAACTGTCCTACACTTTGTGAGTGGCACAGTGACAAGCCCACACTATCTGAATGACATTATCAATCCAGTCATTGTGCCCCTGCATAAACAACACAGACCTAATTTTATCTTGATGGACCACAATACCCCCTTTTTCATTGAAAGCTCCAGGATTTAAAGCCCCGGATTTGTTTTACCTGGGCAATATGAATTCCAGGGAATTCTGTATTCTTTTTCCAAAGATTAGAGAGGCCACGGGCCACGGGGTGAAAGACATAAGGGGACGTTCAGCAGATGGCATTGCTCCTTTACTCCGTTTAAATGACTATTTGCTAATAAATAATTGTTTTGTTTCAATTTGTAGATACATTATAGATGAGCAGCTTTAGAATTATACTGTTGACTGTTAATTCATTCCATTATTCCTTAAGTGGCATTGAATCCAGAAGCAGGAAAGGTTTATATTATTTCACATTTAATTGTTTTACAAACCTGCATCAGGCCAGAGTTGTTGCTTAACAACTGCATGATTCATTTACAATTACTACTAAACACTGAACACACTTATTTTTTCTTTAATTCAATTCAATTCAATTCAATTCAGTTTTATTTATATACCGCCAATTCACAACACATGTTGTCTCAAGGCACTTCACAAAAGTCAGATACATACATTCCAATTAGTCCTAACCGTTGAACATTGCAGTCAGATTCAGTTATTTATTCAAATTGGATAAAAAGATTTTCTGTCTAAGGAAACCCAGCAGATTGCATCCAGTCAGTGACTTGCAGCATTCCCTCCTCCTGGATGAGCATGTAGAGACAGTGGACAGTCACTGGCGTTGACTTTGCAGCAATCCATCATACTGAGCAAAATTGGAGAGTAGTGTGAGAATGTGGCGAAGAGGGTGAAAGTGGTCATTATGTCCTCCAGCAGCCTAAGCCTATAGCAGCATAACTACACAGAAAGTTTCAGTTCAGATTATTTAGTTAAACCGGGTTTATTTTCGACAATGTCGTTTCAAAGCACCCCACAAAGGGTTCCACTGATGGTCATTGTTATATTAAAAACCACAAGGACTGGGATACCTTTCTCTGTCAGACTGACAGGGGTCATACAGGTAGCAGAAATGGAGGGTGTGTTTACACCTCAACCATAACTGAGCTGGTTTAGGCTAAACCTGGTTCCCCCTTACTCCATCCAACAGGGAAGGAGGAAGGCTCCCTCCCTGATAAACTAAGCCAGTCTAACTATAAGCTTTATCAAAAAGGAAAGTTTTAAGCCTAGCCTTAAAAGTAGACAAGGTGTCTGCCTCACGGACTAAAACTGGGAGCTGGTTCCACAGGAGAGGAGCTTGATAACTAAAGGATCTGCCTCCCATTCTACTTCTAGAGACTCTAGGAACCACCAGTAAACCTGCAGTCTGAGAACGAAGTGCTCTGTTAGGAACGTATGGAACAAACAGATCTCTGATGTATGATGGAGCTAGATCATTAAGGGCTTTATATGTGAGGAGGAGAATTTTAAATTCTATTCTGGATTTAACAGGGAGCCAATGAAGGGAAGCTAAAATAGGAGAATATGATCTCTCTTTTTAATTTTCAGAACTCTTGCCGCAGTATTTTGAATCAGCTGAAGGCTTTTAACAGCATTTTGTGGACATCCTGATAGTAAAGAATTACAATAGTCCAGCCTTGAAGTAACAAATGCATGGACTAGTTTTTCAGCATCAATCCTGGACAGGATATTTCTAATTTTGGCAATGTTCCGGAGATGAAAGAAGGAAATCCTAGAAACCTGTTTAATATGGGATTTAAATGACATGTCCTGGTCAAAAATAACACCAAGGTTTTTTACTTTGTTATCGGAGGTCAATTTAATGCCATCCAGGTTAAGTGATTGACTAAGCATTTTCTTTTTTAAAGACTCCGGTCCAAAGACAACAACTTCTGTCTTGTCTGAATTTAGAAGCAGAAAATTTAAAGTCATCCAAGTTTTTATATCTTCAAGACATGCTTGTAGTCTATCTAACTGGTTAGGTTCATCAGGATTTATGGATAAGTAAAGCTGAGTATCATCAGCGTAACAGTGAAAATTTATCCTATGCTGCCTGATAATTTGACCTATTGGAAGCATATATATAGTGAAGAGAACTGGCCCAAGTACTGAACCCTGTGGTACTCCACAATTAACCCTGGAGTTTAAAGATGATTTATAATCAGTACAGTACTGGGAATTCTTACCTTGACTGTTTAATCATAAGCAAATATTTGTATAAAGTAGATGATGCATAGACAGTGAGCAGACGATGGCAGGACATCAAGACGGTCATTGAGTTTTTGGGAAACTGCATCCAAACCGGGAACTGCTGTCTCTCCTCCTGCAGAGCTATCTGCGTAAACTATGAAAAATGTAAAATAATAGAGTTCAAACTCCACTAAGTTAGATTTACATGAAAAGACAATCTTAGGGAAATGTGTATTTTTATGTACCTGAAATAATTTTTGTGCTCTGACCATCAGCAGTGCATTAAAATATTTGTCTTACAGTACTGTGGCGAAACAGTTTATAATTAATATTTATTTGGCCCCATCCATCTTCCCATCAATTTTTACCATCCTCCCTGTCCCTGCTGACGAAAAGCAGGCCCAAACCATGATGCTGCCACCACCATGTTTGACAGTGGGGATGGTGTGTTCAGGGTGATGAGCTGTGTTGCTTTTACGCCAAACATATCGTTTTGCATTGTGGCCAAACAGTTTGATTTTGGTTTCATCTGACCAGAGTACCTTCTTCCACATGTTTGGTGTGTCTCCCAGGTGGCTTGTGGCAAACTTTAAATGAGACTTTTTATGGATATCTTTGAGAAATGGCTTTCTTCTTGCCACTCTTCCATTAAGGCCAGATTTGTGCAGTGTACGACTGATTGTTGTCCTATGGACAGACTCTCCCACCTCAGCTGTAGATCTCTGCAGTTCATCCAGAGTGATCATGGGCCTCTTGGCTGCATCTCTGATCAGTCTTCTCCTTGTACGAGATGAAAGTTTAGAGGGACGGCCGGGTCTTGGTAGATTTGCAGTGGTCTGATACTCCTTCCATTTCAATATGATTGCTTGCACAGTGCTCCTTGGGGTGTTTAAAGCTTGGGAAATCTTTTTGTATCCAAATCCGGCTTTAAACTTCTCCACAACAGTATCTTGGACCTGCCTGGTGTGTTCCTTGGTCTTCATGATGCTCTCTGTGCTTTGAACAGAACCCTGAGACTATCACAGAGCAGGTGCATTTATACGGAGACTTGATTACACACAGGTGGATTCTATTTATCATCATCAGTCATTTAGGACAACATTGGATCATTCAGAGATCCTCACTGAACTTCTGGAGTGAGTTTGCTGCACTGAAAGTAAAGGGGCCGACTAATATTGCAAGCCCCACTTTTCAGTTTTTTATTTGTTAAAAAAGTTTGACACATCCAATAAATTTCATTCCACTTCACGATTGTGTCCCACTTGTTGTTGATTTTTCAAAAAAAATTAGAATTTTTTATCTTTTTGTTTGAAGCCTGAAATGTGGCAAGAGGTTGAAAAGTTCAAGGGGGCCGAGTACTTTCACAAGGCACTGTAAGATATGTCAGTTGCAAGACAAGCAAGCATTTTCTTCCAAACAGTCTTGTAAGTCTTGTAAATCATGTCAAAACCTTGGCTAGATGGATTATCTTACTACTTAATATGTGATTAGAAATATGTTATTGTCTGATGAAAGCAAAATTAAACTTTTGAGCCACAATTCAAAAATGTCCCAAAAAACAGTGCATAGCAAAAAGAAGGAAATGCCCATGGTAAATAGTGGCAGCAGCTTTATGATTTGGCGTTGCTTTGTTTTTTTCAGCTGAAACTGGTGCTTTTGTCAATGTGACTGTGAATGTGAAACATGAATGTAAGGATTCCAGACTGTTGGGTTGCACCACTAGTAATCTTCCTGCAGCTCCTAAGGGACTCCCAGCTGTCAGCAATCCAGCTGATTACAACCTGGCTACTTAAGGCTGAGTGAGATCAGAAACCAGTGCTGGAATGTTAAATGCTGAATGGTATCTCTGTCTCTAGTCACTTAGTTTACCTTTGATAAAGGAGCATAGTAACCTTGTGTTTTTCCTGTGCATCTTCCTCGCAGTGTTTTTTTGGTGTGGAATCCTGGCTACTATATCCTGGGGATCGTGCAAGATTTTCAGGGTGCTTTGCCATACAAGAATCCCAGCTAATTTGGCTTGGTCATCGTTACGATTTTTTGGTCCAACCTGTCCCTCTTCAACAGAACCTCAAACCCTGGAAACCCTCTTCCTCTCCGGACTTCAACACCACTACATCATAGTAGGAGAAATTAACCAAATCATTCTTCAACCCAATTTTGAATTCACCACTCACTGGTTCTCTTCCTCTCTCCTCCTGAGATTTCCTCTTGTAACAAATCAACAAAGTTACTTACCTTGCTTTTGTTTCCTTTTGGATTTATATGACCTCTGTGCTCTAAGCTCTGGGCTATTTAGTTAAGACAATGACAATGAACAGTTTTTATTTAATAACAAAATATTGCCTTCCTATCACAATAAAAAGAAACAGGATATGTTTTTATAGCAAGATTTTTGCTTTTGGAAAAGCTCTTTGCTTTTGAGCTTACAAGTTAAATTACAGATAATGAAAATCTGTTATTGCCTTCCACGTAGTTTATTCTTTCAGCATCAACATGTTTTGGAAATAATCAAAGTGCTTCTTTTAATGGTTCCACATAAAGAAGGGCAATATTGGTCATTTAAGTATCATTGGTAAGCTAAAAGGTCAATTTAATTACGTTAATTTATGTCGCTCCAATTCACAACAAATGTTTTCTCAAGGTACTTTACAAGAAAAGTCAATCCAATCATACATACTGACAAATTTAAAGTTGATTTAAATACTAAATTCCAAATTGATCCCAGTATCACAATGCAGTCAAGTTAAGTTTATTATACAAATTGGTAAAGTGTTCTAAGGAAACCTAGCAGATTCCATCACGTCACTGACATGCAGCAATTACTGCTGCTGGGTGAGCATGAAGTGACAGTGGACAGTAGCTTGCATTGTGTGGTTGACTTTGCAACAATCTGTCATACTGAGCATGCATGTAGCAACAGTGAAAAGGAAACTCCCAGTTTACCAGGAACAAACCTCCAGCAGAACCAGAACCTGTCTCAGTGTAAGTGGCCATCTGCCATGACAGACTGGGAGTTTGAGAACACAGACAAAACGAAACAAAAAGAAACATAGAGACACCGATCTAGGAGTGCTTTCTATGTTACAGAAAAAGTAGTTTAAACAAATTAAAATAGTTAATGGCAGTAGACACTGCTGTAGTGGCTTTACCTAGGAGGGAAAACCATCTAATAAGAAACTCTGAGCCAGTTCTCAAGTCTATAGGATAAAAGACGGCACATAATGTTAGTCACAACAAAAGCTCAGCCACATGCTTTGGGAGCAACGAAAGAGAAGGCCAAGTGCATCATCTGTAGAAGGAGAACCAGAAGATATTGTCAGCAGCTCAGCTGATGCCCCCTCCAGGACAGTGTCAAAGCTGACCAGAAACACCAGGCCAAATGTACTGTAGCTTCTATAAAAAAAGAAAAGTTGAAATGGTTTAACAAAGTTCATTGTAAAGGGACAATATTTTCTCATTATCCAGAAAAAACATATGGAATTAATTTTATATCTTATTCTGTGTTAATTCAGCATTTAAGTCTAGATTAAATTCTGTTTTCAGACAGTGGAGTGTTTTTATTTTTATTTTCTTGTGGCCCTAGTGGGATTTATTATTTATTAAAGTAATCAGATAGGAAACAGCCCAAGAGAGAAGAGAAAACATGTAATAAAAGGTTTCTTTTATCGGGTGACTGTTCAACTCCTGCACCTGTAGAGTGTTTTCGATGTTTCTGCCTACACAAAATCCTCAGGTAAGTTGTAATTTTACACTGTGATTAAGCTAAACCAACATATTTGAGTAAATATTTGCATCAGGCCTACATTCCAAGGTTTAAGTACTAAAATTCCTTGTTACATCTGAGCATCGAAATGTAGTTTTGATGCTGTGGTTTAAATATAAATTTAATTTTGCACAGTTTATCTGGCAAAATGTAACGAGTTAAGGTGAAACTAAAACATCCCACATATCTGACACAAATGATATTATGATGTCTTATTGTTGTCTATAAAGTATTACCTCAGTTAGCCTTTTTCTAGTTGATATCTATAAGAAATGAGCATATTGTTGGTGCTGCAGATCCTGAAGCAGACCAACTAAAGAAAGAGCAAAAGACCAAAGTGTGCTTCACGTAATCAGAATGCTCTTATTCCATTCAGAATAATGACCTGTGTGTGACGGTGTGTGTGTGAGAGAGAAAGAGAGAGATAGCGTGTATATCTATCATCTATATTTCAAAGTTTAAAATGGCTCCAGACAAGAAACAAATCATACATGCATATAAAACACAGAAGCTATGTATTAGAGGAGACTGTGAAAGTATCCATGGCATGAAAACAGGGTTGTGAATGCATCCCAGTCCAATCAATATATCGTTATAGATTGTAATCATTTGAAGCGTATAATCACCTGAAACCTATCAATCATAGACAAGGAGATGGCCTAGACCTCCAAATCCTAGCCTGCAGTCCTCTTCCTCCTTGGATTAGGATGTGAGATTGCGTCAGGATCACAGAGGCTGCACCCAGGCCAGCCAGATATCAGATTAATGACCACTCCAGGGGCACACAGCTCAGCCAGCAGTTACAGAGAGAGGGGGAGGCGAGTTGCAGCTAAATAAATAATACATTACTTGGTCTGGAAACAGAAGTAATTATCACCTAGGACACAGGCTGAAATAACTCCAAGATAGAGTCTACAAAAGATCAGAACTCTCTCTCTCCATACACAACGCACACACACGTGTGTGTGTATGTATGTATATATATATATATATATATATATATATATATATATATATATATATATATATATATATACAATAATTTATTAGTATGGTGTAGAGCCTTCTTTTGCGGCCAATACAGCGTCAATTCGTCTTGGGAATGACATATACAAGTCCTGCACAGTGGTCAGAGGGATGTCTCCAGACTCTGTCACGTCTGTCACATGTGCTCAGTGTGAATCTGCTTTCATCTGTGAAGAGCACAGGGCGCCAGTGGCGAATTTGCCAATCCTGGTGTTCTCTGGCAAATGCCAAGCGTCCTGCACGGTGTTGGGCTGTGAGCACAACCCCCATTTGTGGACGTCGGGCCCTCATACCATCCTCATGGAGTCGGTTTCTGTTTGTGCAGACACATGCATATTTGTGGCCTGCTGGAGGTCATTCTGCAGGGCTCTGGCAGTGCGCCTCCTGTTCCTCCTTGCACAAAGGTGGAGGTAGGGGTCCTGCTGCTGGGTTGTTGCCCTCCTACGGCCTCCTCCACGTCTCCTGGTGTACTGCCCTGTCTCCTGGTAGCGCCTCCAGGCTCTGGACACTACGCTGACAGACACAGCAAACCTTCTTGCCACAGATCGCATTGATGTGCCATCCTGGATGAGCTGCACTACCTGAGCCACTTGTGTGGGTTGTAGAGTCCGTGTCATGCTACCACGAGTGTGAAAACACCACCAACATTCAAAAGTGACCAAAACATCAGCCAGAAAGCATAGGTACTGAGAAGTGGTCTGTGGTCCCCACCTGCAGAACCACTCCTTTATTGAGTGTGTCTTGCTAATCACCAAAGATTTCCCCCTGTTGTCTATTCCATTTGCACAACAGCATGTGAAACTGATTGTCAATCAGTGTTGCTTCCTAAATGGAAAGTTTGATTTTACAGAACCTTGATTTACTTGGAGTTATATTGTGTTGTTTAAGTGTTCCCTTTATTTTTTTACACACACATACTGCTCACAAAAAGTTGGGGATATTTAGCTTTTGGCCAAATTGATGGAATACGTAAAAAAGTTCACTCTACTGGGATAGTATATCATTACAATAGGGCATTTAGATAGAAGCATGCAATGATGATTTCCTCATCTCAATTAATTTATTGAAACAACGGCCAACAACAGTGGTGGGTATACAATATAAATATCTCCTCAAAGTGTCCCTTCAGCATAATTTACAGCTTGACAATGACGTCTCATACTGTTCACAAGTAGACTTACTGCCTGCTGAGGCATGGCACCCCACCCTTCTTGGTCAGTGTGGTTTTGGGGTACAGAGTTACAAGCCTTAGATGGTGACTTAGCTGATCCAATAGAAAACTTATGGAATTCAGCTCTGGAGAAAGTGCAGGCTACTCCATTCAAGGTACCCCAATTTTTGGCAACCGTTCCCTAATGATGTGACCTCAATGAGCTGGAGCATTGTCATCCGTGGAGATGAAAATAAGCCTGTGTTGTTCATGCAGGGACTGTCAGGCCACAGACCTGAGTGGAGGTTTGTATGCTGTGTGAGTGTTGTTTCTCCTTTCCTCTACCAGGATGCGACAGGTAGGTGCAGCCGCACAGCTGCACCGCATCAAGAGTAATTACTGAGGAGCTTCTTAAGCAGCTGAGACCTTGGAGGAGGCGTCGGATTGTTTACCCTGCCGAGTGGTAATCACACCAAGAAACTCTGCTCTGTGTTTGCCTTTGTGCTAACCTGCTTATGCTAATCCCAGCTCTGTTCCTCCTTGAAGGTTGCAGTCAACAAGACCCTGCTCTGGATAAATCCTCTGTGGTTCTGGCTTACCTTGCTGGCTGTCAGCAAACCCGCTTCCTGGAGAACCCGCTGTGGTTCACCCTCCTGCCCATGGTAAATACTTAAATGAATTTACCTCAGTCCAAGGACCGCTCTGGATCTGCAAGATCAGATTGGAATTTCGCCCCTTGCTTCACCTGCCCTGCCTGTCCACCCTCCTACGCTATTCACCATCTGGAGGAATTCGCTTGCACAGCACGCTGTCAGTTCAGTCTCCGTGGCTTGCTCCTCAGAACCAACACACTCCTCTACAAGTAAGCCTTGAACTCTTTAACATGAAGAACCACCTGCCTAATAGTAACCACTCTCTCTTTACTACTGAGCCGATCCCTGAAGCCCGCTGGCAACGGAATCTCGACACTGCCCAAAAAACACAATTTCAATAAACTTGTTTAAAACTTTCCTGTCTCTCTGATGTGCTGCTCTAGAGTCTCCTGGTTCAGAATCCAGCATGATAGGGACACAATGACTGGATTAATTTTATTTGGGCAGTATGGGCTTGTCATGTACCATTCCCAAAGTGTAAAGCAGTTCTGTATTGATTAGACACATCTGCCCACACCGTAACACCACCACCACCAAAGGCTCGTCAGGTGACAACAGTGGCTGATGCATAGCAATCTCCTTGAAGTCTCCAACATCATAGGTGGCCATCATTTCTGCTCAATGTGAATTGACTGTTATCAGAGAACAATTGGTCACACTGGTCCCTTGTCCTCTGTGGGTCCCAGTCTCCTGAGCTTCTCTGTGGCATCAAGTCTCATGAGTTCCAAATTGGACTCTTTAAGCCTCCAGGCTAGCTTCCTGACAAGCTTCTTTGCTGGTTGTCCCATTCCCCTGGTCGGCCTCCAGACAAGGTTATCCATGGAGTTCGCTGGTCGACCTCAACTGCTGTTGACCATCAAGGCTTTGTTCTCGCCACTACCAATCTTACCTCCTACACCGGCCTCCTGAACTCCCTTCATTGATCTCAGCTGTTCCTTATCTCCGCCTGATTATGTGGAGGCATAAAGCTCTGCTTTGACTAGATTAAAAGTGTTATTATTGTTTCTACCATTACAAGATGAACTTTGTGAAGAATGGTTCTTACATGCGCCAGAGTGCATTAGAGAAAAGTCCTTGGTGAGAGGGAAAACTAATGGGCTTGTTATTGCAGGAAATCTTGTGATATTCTGACCCTTGCCAGCTGGGAAAGTTTTGACATCCCTAAAGTGTTGCCAGGTCACTGTGACATGGAATCTGCATCCAGATAAGTGATGAAATTGTTATTGCAAACTGTCACGTCCACCCATTTAAAGGTTTGCAGATGTTGGCTGAATGTGGTTTCCGGGAAAAAGTGGACAAAACTATGTGTGGGAGCCAAGATGTATTACGTAAATGATCCCAACACACACCAATGCTTTGTAACTCTATAAAAAGGCTGCTTCACAAGAACACTTTTGGAGCACTTTGTAACACCAAGGAATGGTGATGAAGAAAATGACTTTGTGCGACTTTTGAAGAATAAAGGTTCCCTCGTGGAGAGCTGGGAGGAGAGAATTCTGCTGAGTCTGTTTATTATCTTCGCTCAGTGACAAAAGACCGCCCGCTCCTAAATATTGGTGACCCCGATTCAATCTACCGGGAGAGGTTTGCGGTCACCCCTCCGAAGGGGGCTTCGGACGGCCGGGGACTCGAGGGCCCACAGCAGGGAGGGGTGAGTTATGTCTCCTTTCTTGTTGAGAGAGTTCTCGGGGGGGGCCCTCCCAAACTGAGGTGGACTAGACAAGAGCCTGGTGGTCTCTATCTTTTTTTTCTTTTTCATAATCTCCACGATTTTCCTGCATGCAGGAGGACTGCCAAAAAAACATAAATTTGGGGTTTGGGGCTAAAGGCAGTCTTGGGAAAAGAAATCGCACCCCGGCTGGTAGTGGTGCCAAGGCGGGCATAAGCTCATTTTTTTATACTTGGCGAAATACTGTTTTCTCCTTGTGTAAAGCCCCTAATTTATTATATAAAAAAATTTGTTAGAAAAGGTACGTAGGAGACCTTCAAAAACAATAGCCGGTGGTTTTAAGTTGAGAAAAGGGGACCTCCCCTCCGGGTGTTGTCCGGACGGGAAAGGGGGCCACAGCTGTTGAAATTTTTTCGGTACATGATTTGGAGATTGCAATTTTTGTTGCGGATTTTTTTTTTTTTCGTTTGAGATCTCTATGGGGACCATGGTGATCGTTTTTCTGCAGAAACGTTAAATTTAACCCCTTTAAAGGGATTAGAGTCAATAAATTCTAAAAATTAGAAATGTGTGCACACATAAAAAAAATTTGGGTTTTAAAAACGGACTCGGCTGACCATCAAACGATTAATCAGGTCGGGGAACCCCCCGGGGGGGGGGCATGAAAGGGTTTTGGAGAAGGATGAAAATTTGAGGGTGAGATGTATGAAAAAAAAAAGGGCCCCTGGATCCACAGCATATGGTAGATATATGAATTTTGGTGAACCCTTTGAATTTTATGAACGAGGTTTTTTTGGCGTTTTTTGTAAAGATGTCAGATTGAAAATCTGTATAAGTGTGACCACTGAAGCGGAGCGGGCCTTTGTGATGAGAGGATGAAAACTGCATGTTTTTGATTTTGTTGCCTTAAAAATTTTTTCCCAAAATTTTAATTTCTGTGTTTAAAAAAACAAATGGTTTTTTGTGTGCGCACCAGAAGCTTTGCTTTAACTTGTTTTATGGTTCCTATGGATTAAGTGTTGAGTTTTGCCCAAAATCAAATGTAGATATAGATGTGTTTACTGGTTTAAAAAAATTACTGCTTGAACTTCTGTTCACTCTTGAGGGATAGACCTAAATGAAATTATGCAAACTTGATTAGAATGAAAGCAAACTGTAAATAGGGAAGGAGTTTCTGGTAGAAACTGACTTGAAGAAAAAAAAAGAGCTCTCTCTAGCCTCGGTGAATGGAATTTCCGGTTGCAAGTTGTGTGTGTGTGCGCCTGCACACACGCCGTGTCTTGCTTTCCACCAGTGTATAAAACGAAGAAAAGTGGGGGGTTGTGTATTACCACACCCACGCACGAACACATACACATGCATAGCGCACAAACATACAAAAACACGAACGCACCCACGGAAACAAGGAACAGACACAAAAGAAAGGGGATCAAAATGTATATTGGGTTTATAAAAGTATGAATGTTAAAATGCCGGCATATGTCTGTCTAAAATTTTTTTCTAAAAGTCTGTCCATGTGTCTGTGTCTGTGTTCATCTAAATGTTGAATCCTTTTGTCATAAATGTGGGTTCATTGTCACTAACATTTGTTTATCCAATTTTTTTTTTCCTTTGTTCTTTATTTTTGATAATTTTTTTCACAGAAGTTTACAGGGTTTTTTAGGAACTCCATGGCTGCGAGCCCTCAGTGCTCACAAAGTCCGGACTTATGATTGAACAACTAAATAGTTTAAATTCAAGTGAGCACGGAGTGGTCGGCAGTTACCTTGGAGTCTAAATTAACTTCACAAATTTCGCAAGAAAATTGATAGAATGTCCATATTTAAAGTGAGAATCCAGGTTTTTTTCAAATTTTTTTTTCTTTCTTTTCTAGTGAAGCTCAAATGTTAACTGGGGCCTGATTAGGAAAACTTTTGGGGTAATACAAAGGAAAGTGTTTAAAATTGTCTTAACCTTCAAAAAACCTGGTATGTTGAAGTCTTTATGGAGTTTAACTTAATGGTTAAAAAAGAAAAGTTTCTGTAAATAGAGGAAAAAGTGTTGCACGTCTGTGAAAGTCAGTTGGGTTTCAGCAGAAGGGGTGTTTTTGGGAAACAGAGGGAGAAGGGGGGCCCCCAGTTCCCCTTTCCCGGGACGGTTCTCTGATTGGGCCCGGGGGCCCCCGGCTTCTACTGTCTACTTTTCACTTTTTTGAAGTTCATTAATATTTTACTGATAAATGGGTCACATATCATTTTGTTTTGCCTCCTGTAAAAAATAATGAAAGTTTAATTATGCAATTTTTTTTACACATTTTGGACAAATTTGATGGAAAGAAAGTCTCTAAAAGTATAGAATCAGGAAAATTTTTTTTATCAAGGTACATTCCTTATTTTTTGCCAAAATTTTGAGTTCTTAGATTTGAAAAACACCATAGAAAGCATCAACTTTAAAAATTTTTCTAGTGAGTGGAACAAATTCTTGGATCATGTTCAACCTATTTCTTTAGCCTTAAAGGTGGGATAATACAAAATGACAGTCTTTATCCTTCCTTATTTTTATGCAAATGTGTTTTTAGAGTAATAATATTTTTTGGTTATTTTTAATTTTTTTTAACAATGTAAAAGCCGAAAGTGAGAGGTACCACAAACCAAAAGGGGAAGAAATGGAAAACAGAGAATGTAGCTTGATTTAATGAATAATATCAGACAGACAGGAGAAGGGAAATGACTTGTGATCTAACAGGAATCAATTTTTTGCTGGAAAAAGATTTGACTAGAGAATCTGAGGTTTTGGGCCCGGCCCGGGGTGGTCGTTTTCTTTTGTTAAAACAATAAGGAACAGAGTGATACATGACTAAATGAAAAAAAAAACAAATAAAGGGAACAGTTTTTGAATAGTAAGTTACTGGCTTATTATATGCGGCTACATTGCCTAATCAATTAAAAAAATTACAAAGGGAATGTTATTTTGCTATTGGGGAAACTTTGCCAATTCTTTTTGCTAAATTCCTAAACAAAATTAATATTTAAAAATTAAATTTTAAAAGTGTTTCTCAAGGTTTTACAAAAAGTTTTGGCATGATAATAATTTACAAATACAAAGTTTTTTTGGTTAAAAAAAAACACAATAAATGAATAAACAAAAACAAATGAACTCATCTGGCAGAAAAAATAATGCAGCCTTTAAAAAGAATGAAAATTTCTGTTATGGCAGAAGGGGTTGAAAATATTGGTGTTTCCCCGCTGTATCGAGGCAAAGTCTCATGTGTGTTTTGTGACTTTTCTGACTGATCATTCAGCCTTTAAAAAAAGGGGGAAAAAAAACTTTCACAACCGTGGACAACAGAGCACTGGCCCCAGCCTGCTCAGACCTCAGATGACAGAGAAAAATGCTGGAGCCGATAAAAAAAAAGGCCGAGCAAAAGGAATGGGTCTCCACACACGTTAACAAGGCTTTGGACAGAGCAGCACCAAGCCTCGCTGAACAGCCCAGCCAGATCAGACCAGAGGGCTGTAGAGATAAAATCAGGAGGTGCTAAAAAGATTCACTTAGATCAAAAAATTTAATTTTTTTTTCTGTTTAAAAAATTTTAGAATAACCAAATAACTCTCAATCATCCAAAAAACAAAAAATAAATAAAAAAGAAAATTTTTGGGCCAAATTTTTTTTATTAATCACTTGGAGACTAATGAAGTATTTCTGAAATTGAATTAAAAAATGAGTTACAACATTAAACAGCTACTGAACAAAATATTGATGGCCATCATGATTTTTTCCCATAGCAAAGTAATCCATTGCCTTTTGAGCTCCAACTAGATGACAAAACACAATTTATTTTTAAAAAGGTTTAAAAATCTGCAAGATGTCAAAATGGGAAAAAAAGAAAGCTCAAGAAAACCTGACATTTGAAAAAAAATTTGTACTGCATCTGAGCAAATACTGTAATGGGAATTAGATGTTTTTCAAAAAAAAGTCAAAAGTTGCAAATCTCTCACCCCCCCTCACTAAGACATTATAAAAGGGGGGGGTGGAGGAGAGCCTAAGAAGAGGGTTTTTAAAATTTGTTAATAGACAGTTTAGCTTATACTACAAAATACACTTGGAATTTAACAGAAATTTTTTCACTGTTGATGCTTTGACCTTAAAAAGAAAAAAACTTATATTAGAACCAGTCTCTATGAGTTCAGAAAGGAAAATTTAAAACCGGGATCAGACTATTGGAAACTATGGAAAAAAAACCAAAAAAAGTAACCCCTAGGGATTAGAAAAAGATTACCTGTTGGTTGAAACTTTCATGTATATCTCTGCATTAAATTTTTAAGCTGCTATTTTTATTTTACTTTGAATCCCCTTTTTTTTTTTAAAATCTTTAAATTTACTGGAAATCTTTTTATAAGATGAAAAGAAATGTGAATTTCTGTAAAGCATCGTTGATAATTAATTTCTTTACTTTGTTCTTTCTACATAAGAAACAGGTTCATGTCCCCCCGACATTACCATGATCTCCTCTGAAACTGTCCAACTATGAACTATGTGCACCGACACAAGATGAACCCTTTGGGACCAAAAATGTTTCATGGTGGAACGGATTCAGCCTCACTATTAAGTGACACTACAAGCCCGGGGTTTGATTGCATGAGTTGCACTTTAAAATCTGACTAACAAATAACTAACAGTATTGCCTTAAGTTTTCTCTTTTTTTTTTTCAGAAGCTGCTTTTTTAATCTTTGGGCATTCTACCCACCTTGTTTCAGTGGAAGACATGCAGATGTTTTATCAAATGCTCTGTTACATAGGGAAAAGGTAAAGGTACAGGAACATTTTTTTATGTTGCTTCATGATTTATCTAATGGCCAAAGGGGGATACCGTTGAGTCATTCCTATTAAACAATGCACGTGTCAACTACTTTTAAAGTAAAAGCATTCACATATTTGGAAAAACAAGTAAAATAAAAGGACATTTAAAAACCTAGGTTTTTTTGGGGAAAGCAGACTAAATAGCAAAACTAGGCATGGATCACTTGAAAATTTTTTGACTTATTGTGACATAGTTAACTTTAAAAAGGGGAAAGTATATAATAGGCTAAACAAAAATTTAAGGACATCTTGGCATGGTAAGAAAAAAACCTTTAATGGAAGTTACCGATTTGGGACATAAATATTCAAATAATATAGACCTACTTGATTCACACATTATGTTTAGGAATGTTTATGTTTATGTTTGGGATAACACAAGAATAAGTTAATTGAATATTTCTTGATTTGCCCAAAGGGAAAAAAACCATGGAGCATTTTACTACGTTTTTTTAAAAAGGATTATAAAAGTTTTGAATATTGTTCATTTTCTACCTTTTTAAGTATTTGTGCTGGATGTAAAGTGGCTGAAAAACATCAACGTTAGCAAAATTAGTTTTTCCTAAGGATTACAGGAAAATATGTTGAGGAAGAGAATTTTAAAAATTGTCACAAACTTCAGAGAGTTTGTTCATGATGTTAAACTAGAGGTGACTTTTGCTTTAAAAGTACGCTTTTAGGGGGGATAAATCCCAACAGAATTTTTTTTTTTTTCATAACACATTGGGGTTGTAGGACAGGAAACCTCTAACACAGCTGAGAATTTTTTCCTGGAAACATTTTTTTCAGAAGGCCAGTAGGGTGAGGAAAATTTGTTTTGGATTAGATCCCAGAACAGAGACAGAAAAAAAAAACCCCCACATGAAGAACAATGTTTTGACTTAGGAAAGTTTTGCTAAGAAGTAAAGCATCACCATATAAAACTATATTCAGAGGTGTAATTCCCAAAACAAAAAACTTAAATAGAAAATTTTTATTTTTAAAAAATTCAAAAACTCGAATCGGTTTGAAAATTAAAACAGAAGAGGACGGAAAGGGGGCTTAGAGAATTTAAAAACTGGAACTTGAGGGGGTTTAAAAATGTTTTTTTTTAAACCAATAAATCTTAAAAAATGTTGTCACTGAAGGGAGATCTCAGGAAAAAAAAAGGGTTCCCCTTTAAGGCAAAATGTAGTTTTTGACATTCTTTTGCAAAAAGGCAAGCACAATGTGATCTGGATGATGAACTTTTTGAAAATTGTGTGTACAGACAATTATAAATCAACAATTCTCTGTTAGTGAGAAACAGCAGCGATGTTTGACGTGGCTATAAATAAAGTCTCAGACTGTCAGCAAATAAGAGGTTTATATCATAGGAGGGAGGAATGAACTGCCCCCTTTTGGCACTCGTTTTTCTTTTTTTGAGAAGTCCCAGGAGTTTGGAGGAAAACCCAAACATCACATTCCTTGCGAAAAGCACAAAGTGCAGACTCCAATAAGTATTTGCCCCCGAGTAAAAACGAATAAGGTTTTAAAAACACTTGGCATTGAAGTTGAAAACTAATCTTTTAATAAGAAAATGTGTGGAGGAACAAATCCTAATGGAGCTGTGATCTCTGGTACTGGGGCCAGTTTTAAACTAAAAAAAAAATTTACAATACGCAGGAGAGACAAAGTATCTATAATTTTTTGAATATTAGTATAGAATCAGTGGTTAAATTAATTTATTTTTAAAAGATGCAATATTTTTCCAAACATCCAAACAACGCAGAAGGCAAATAAACTAGAAAATTTTGAGTGCTGTAAGCCGACTTCTCCATCTGAAAGCTTGCAGTAACAAAGATGAATTTTGACTATAGAATATCAGCTGAAATCTGAAAAATTTTAAAAAAAATAGCAGAAGCATTAGCACCTGACTATGTGGAAAATGCTTAACTAGGGGGGGAAGTTACCTAAAAAAAAATTTTGTTGAAACGGTTATTGAAATGCAAGTATGGACAGGACCTAAAAAAGACAACCAGCTGAGGCTAGATTATAACTGGAGCAAAACTGAAAGAAATATAACCTAAAGAAGCTGAAGTCAATGCTAATATGTGTTAAAAATAAAATGCCATGAATTGCAAAAGCAAATTAACAAAAAAAACCTGAAAAAACAAGACAAAAAACCAAACTAAACTTGCCTAAAAAACTAGAGAGAGAGGAGAGACGGACAGACCGTAGAGTGAGATAGAGGTGGACTGGCTTTGGCCTCCATTCTCTATCCTCCTGATTTTTTCTCACGGGCCCCACAGTGACAGTTTAGTGGAAAATAGTTGAAAACTAAAGATCTTCTTCTCCATTGAAATAAACTGCGATGCATCATCTCAAAACATGGGATCTCTCATTTAAAAAAAACCCGGCATCTAATATCACAAAACCAAAAGATTTTTAACTGTGAGTGAGAGGACCTTTAAAAATACAAAAAAGACAAGGCTCATGACTTAAGTCGAATGAGATGGGGAAACCTGAGCTTATCTGTGAAGCCTGAATAAAACATCTAAATGTTTTTTTTGCATCTTTCTGATCAAAAAGGGTGTTAAAGTCAAAAGTTTTTTTAGATCATTTAAAGAATTTGAAAAACATTTAGGTAAAAGGTCACACACGGTTTTAAAAAAATGTCTAATTTTCCCCAAACGATAATAAAAATGCGCACCAGACATACTATTTTCAGGCACTGGATCAAAATTGAAGATTTTTTAAATTATTTTGACTTACTTAACAAAAACAAAATACTTAGCAATTTTCAATTTATCTTTTTCAGGAAAATTTTTGAGAAAAACTAGTTTTAGGACAAAATTGTGCTGATAGGGTGAGTTAGAATGGCACTAAGCATGCTTCCAGGGGGAAAAGGTGATTGCTTGAACTATCCTTGCTAACTTCGGTTTTTTTCTTTTTCCGGGAAAAAACCCGAATGAATATAATTGATTATCACTGCTAAAAGGAGCATTTCAAAATTCTCTAAACAGTAGCCTTTTACAGGGGATTAAAAGGGAACCAAATTGACCTACAGAACGTTACCCTTTCGTTGATGTGGAGGCTGGACCTGGGGGTTTTCGTTAAGAGCTTTTTAGAAGAATGTTTTTCCTGAATGGAAAATTTTTTGAAAACCATTTATTTTATTTCTTAAGAACCTTATGTATTGTATAATTTGCTGCAGCACAATAATAATCTAAAAAGATTTACATGGCTACATTTGGGTTTTAAAATTTTCGTTTTTCTCATAATTTTTTGTTTTCTGAGATTTTTTATGTACTCGGGGCTGGAGTTTGAGCACTGCTTAAAGTCTTCACAACCCCTGTTCACGGCATCCCTCGCAATGGACTATGATAAAAGGAGGACGTTAAGGGAAAAACAGGAAAATGACACTAAAAAAAAAAAAGGGGATGCTAAAACCGATGCAAGACACCCAATTTACATGTGATACTTCTTTTGTTACAACTATGATCTGAACAAGGCCCTGACGTCTAATGCTTGGATAACATGTATGATGTAGTAACTAAAAAGGAGATTAATAAGGGTCTAACTGCCATTTTTGTTGAACGTTTTCTCCTGTTTTTTGTTAATTTAGGAAGGTAAAATGAATGTATTTGGGTTTTAATTTTTTTCATCAGGTAAGAATTTTTCCTGAAAGCAGATCTGTTTTGGTTGTTTTTTTGGCCTGGGTTGACCCTGAAGTTTACAACAATCTCCTTTGTGCACAACTTAAGTTCTGTTACTAGAAACATTAGTTGGTTTCATATTCTTTAATTTTTTTTTTTTGGGGTTTTTTTTGAGTTAGAGGGGAATATGTGGAGCAGTTAATCGGGGGGGCGTGAAAGTGGACACAAATAGCAAAGGACTATGGAGGCATCAAGAATACAATTATATGGAATATATGGACGAAGGATGTTTTAATTAGACATGTGGTACTTTAATGTCATGGGTTAGCATGATACTGGTCAGTATTCTCTTCCTTTTTCGGATGACACCAATCCAAATGTGATGCCAGAGCAATAAAGTTGAAAAGAACCAATCTAAGAGACTAAAGAAGGTCCAGGAAGACCAAGGACAGAGACTGGGGAACTATACTGTTTTGCTGCTGAGAATTTTTAAAGAAATTTTTTTTTAATTTCTGTTAAAACTCTAATTTGGTCTTTTTTGTCGTTTTAAAAAGTTCTGAAATTTTTTATAAGCTGTTTATGAACTCTGATAGAAAGGGAGCATCCATTCTAGTGATATTTTAGCTTCAGAGTTTTAACATGGTCAATGTTTTGTTACAAAATTGGGGGTTGGGGGAAGAATAATGAACCAGGACCTGATGGGCAGTAAGATCCTTAAAAAAGTTGGTAATGACACATTTTAGATTTAAAAAAGAGATCTCTCGTTCAGATTGGCTGAGAATAAGAGTTTTCTCTATGGCCTCCAGACTTTTTTCCCCGCCTTTTAGGACGGGGGTTTTTTAGACTGGTGTGCCTAAAGCCGGCCTGAAAAGGTCCCCCTTCATCGACACGTAGTTTTTTGAGCTAGACTGACATGGATGTTTTTCCCATGGGGGGAGTTGATGAGATGTGTTCCTGAAGGAGACTTTTTTTGGGGAAAAGGGTACAGAGTAGCCGGATTTTTGGTCTAATTTTTGACTAGGTTTTAGTCCCGTATAGTCTAACACAGTTTAAAATAATGTGCGCATAGGAACTTTAAATTTGGATTTTAAAATTAATAGTTGGAAAACCCGAAAATTACAGACCTTAACAGCAATCATTTAGGGTTGCTTAATTACCTTTGTACATAATGTAAATTTTTTTTCCTTTCGATAATCACATTTTTACTTCATTTCACTCACTCAAATACATCACATATATTCACAGGATGTTTTTCAATATGATAAAACTCTCCTCCAGCTGTTAATTAGCTTAAAAGCTAATTAGGGGGACTATGTGGAGGGGATAAAGCTCTGCTTTGACTAGATTAAAAGTGTTATCATTGTTTCTACCATTACAAGATGAACTTTGTGGAAGAATGGTTCTTTACATTCGTCTGACTGTCTGGAGAGCAGAGTGCATTAGAGAAAAGGTCCTTGGGGAAAGGAAAACTAATGGGCTTGTTATTGCAGGGGAAATCTTGTGATATTCTGACCCCTTGCCAGCTGGGAAAAATTTTTGACATCCCCAAAGTGTTTCCCAGGTCCCTGTGACATGGGGAATCTGCATCCAGATAAGGGATGAAATTGTTTTTTTGCAAACTGTCAAAGGTCCACCCATTTAAAGGTTTGCAGATGTTGGCTGAATGTGGTTTCCCGGAAAAAATGGACAAAAAAAATTTTGTGGGAGCCAAGATGTATTACGTAAATGATCCCAAAAACACCCCAATGCTTTGTAACTCTAAAAAAGGCTGCTTCACAAGAAAACTTTTGGAGCACTTTTGTAAAAACCCAAGGAATGGTGATGAAGAAAAAAAACTTTGTCTAAATTTTGAAAATTAAAGGTTCCCCCCGGGGGAGCTGGGAGGAGAGAATTCTGCTGAGTCTGTTTATCTTCGCTCAGTGACAAAAGACCGCCCGCTCCTAAAATTACTCTTGGTTTTCCGCGGGTTTTATAATCCCAGGTGACGTCAGACCTGCGACGCCTGTTGAGCTGCGCATGTCGAACTGCGCAGCCTAGTCGTTCAGCTGAAAATCAATGATCCGTGAAGAACACAAAAAAAACAACCCAAACATACTGTCTTTGTATTTCTGTCGGCAGGAACGGAGGTTCACAGTTCAGTTTGTTTTCAAAGGCCTATGACTGGGCAGGAGAAGGTTAGCCTGGGCAGGGCTTAACTCTGACTCACTCATACCTGTCTATGTAGTTCAATGAGAAAATACAAAAGCAATACATTCACATCATCATCACATTCTTATGGAGTTTAAACGAAAATTCAACATGGAAGACTCACCACCCCGTCTCGTCCAGTCACTCATCACTGGCTGCTCCAATCAACGGCAGGTCCGCTCTCCTCCTCGGCCAATCATCTCCCAGGGCATCACTTTTAAAGACCCTCTGCATGGAAGACACCGCTCTTCTGCTGAGCTTCGACGATCAGCTGCGACAGGTCCGACTAGTTTCTGGGGACTTGGCGGTTCCTCACACTGTTTTGTGACGAATTCCGCCCTCCTTCCTCCTCCTCTGCTTGTAGGAGCGTTCGACTGGCCTCCTGCCTTGATTGCCCCTTTTGCCCTGTCTCAGCTCTGGGCATGTGGAAAGCGCCTTAAGAACTCCTCCAATCCTCCTACAAAGCGTCGCCGAGGTCACCTTGCCTTCACTGCGGCTCCTGCCGCCGCGTCACCCAGCCCGGCTACTGCAGTGGTTCTCCTCCGATCTCGTCTTTCAAACCGATCTTCCCTCATCTCTCAAACCGATCTTCTCACTACCCAGGCTCCGACGTTTTCTTCTACCACGGTAATCCCACAATCTTCCCTGCTTCATTCATCTCATCTCTTACTCAGCTCCTCCAGGAGTTCGCCTCCAATTCTGCCACATCAGCATTTCCTCTTCTTGCTCCGACAACGTTCAACCCGCTCCTGGCTCCTCCCACTGACATTCACCATGGCAACGTTCGTCCTGGCTCGTCTCTGAGGGTGAGATGTATCACTTCATTCTCTTTTCTCATCTGTTTCCTCGTTCATATCCCCCTTAAGCCACTGTGTTTCCCACTCCTTGTTTACATTCAGGTAGATCATATACTTCCATGCATTCTAACATCTCACTCAGGCTCTGCTCCAAATCCTACAGGGGCAGCTCATTAATTTGGTTTCTCTCATTTTACTATCTCCCGAGGTTGACCACTGTATCACTTTCCCTGATGGCTTTAATGCTGTGTTTAAATTATCTACTCCCCACCTTTCTAAGAATCCCTTCTGGCGAGCTTTCGGCCGTCTTAAAGCATTTCAGAGACGTCTTCTGCTCTGTTATCTGAGCATAGAATAAGCGCGATACCTATTCCTCTCTCATCGTCGACCTACATTTCAAACATGACTTCCAGATTTTTCTATCAATATCAAATCCTTCTCTGCCAAAGCTGCATCCACACTCACTCAATCAGGAGTTTTCTTAGACTGGTTTATTCTGGCCACTGAAATTTTGTCATGACGCAAGCTACCTCTGATTCCTGTGGCTCAGTTTGCCTCGTTTCAGTTCTTTACGGTCTGTACCATCTCGGTTAAAAAGAGGGTCTCTCAAACGGATGGTTATCAATCCTTTCGCTGTCAGAGCCTGTGCATGTGAACACATCATTATAGCTAAAAAAATATACAGAACGTAAATACCTTCAGTAACTCTAACAATATGCTGCTTTAAATCTTTTGCCTTATTATTTACCAGAAATGAATTATTTACAACCCCCGTTTATCCTTGACAGTCTTTCCTTTGAGTGCTTTTACCACGTATATTTATTAAATTTGTAACCATCGCCTTCTATATTTTCTCTGTACAATAAACTAAATGCAACACAAATTATTTTAATTGTCTGTGACTTTACTTAGCTTATTATATTAAAACTAGTAAACCTTCGTATTAGCTCCCTGTACTGGGGGGATCTACTTTTAAAAGCAACCTGTTTGCTCCGTAGAATATCTAAATATTCATTTACGCATTTTAACATTTATACCAACCTTCTTCCTTTATTAACCAGGCGCTAAGGAACAATTTACTGTTTTAATATACAGGGGTTGGAAAATGAAACTGAAACACCTAGTTTTAAATCACAATAATTTATTAGTATGGTTTAGGGCCTCCTTTTGTGGCCAATACAGCGTCAATTCATCTTGGGAATGACATATAGAAGTCCTGCAAAGTGGTCAGAGGGATTTTAAGCCATTCTTCTTGCAGGATAGAGGCCAGGTCACTACGTGATACTGGTGGAGGAAAACGTTTCCTGACTCGCTCCTCCAAAACACCCCAAAGTGGCTCAAAAATATTTAGATCTGGTGACTGTGACATCAGAGAACAATACATGTTCCACATTGTCCACAGCCCAAGATTTGCACTCCTTGCACCATTGAAACCGACGTTTGGCATTGGCATGAGTGACCAAAGGTTTGGCTATAGCAGCCTGGCCGTGTATGTTGACCCTGTGGAGCTCCTGACGGACAGTTCTGGTGGAAACAGGAGAGTTGAGGTGCACATTTAATTCTGCCGTGATTTGGGCAGCCGTGGTTTTATGTTTTTTGGATACAATCCGGGTTAGCACCCGAACTTCCCTTTCAGACAGCTTCCTCTTGCGTCCACAGTTAATCCTGTTGGATGTGGTTCGTCCTTCTTGGTGGTATGCTGACATTACCCTGGATACCGTGGCTCTTGATACATCACAAAGACTTGCTGTCTTGGTCACAGATGCGCCAGCAAGACGTGCACCAACAATTTGTCCTCTTTTGAACTCTGGTATGTCACCCATAATGTTGTGCATTTCAATATTTTGAGCAAAACTGTGCTCTTACCCTGCTAATTGAACCTTCACACTCTGCTCTTACTGGTGCAATGTGCAATCAATGAAGACTGGCTACCAGGCTGGTCCAATTTAGCCATGAAACCTCCCACACTAAAATGACAGGTGTTCCAGTTTCACTGTCCAACCCCTGTACATCTTATCTATATCTTATCCCGTCTAATCGTGGAGCACACTTTCTCTCATATGTTTGCCCAAACTTCTATTCTGTGCACTCTGGTCAATGATCTATCAGCTCTTAGGCAAGAGCTTCTGCATTTACTGGTGGTGGTTGGCCTTTTCAGTTTAAACTTATCCTTGTTATGTAAGATTGTTTCATCAAACCTCATTCTTTCCCCTCATTGTCTTCAAGGTCCCCATTCTCCAACATCCGTCAGCTGATGTTACCCCTTATGCCTCCCACGTTTCTTCTTATCACTTCATTCTCTCTAGATCAATCTCCCTCTACGCCTTGTCAGGCTCATGCCTCAACCCCCTCAACACCTTGTCAGGCACACGCCTCATCCCTCGTGCCTTGCCAGACTCACTAATTTTCTTTGCTATCCTTTCAGGCACAGATAATCCCTTCTCTTCATCCTGCCAGTCAGACCACCTTTATTAACTCCCATACTGTTTCTGTTTCAGCCTCGGCCCCTGCCCTATGGGGGGGAAGACATCTCTATTCTAATGCTAAGATGTTCATTCAAGCTCATGTCATTTTCAGCATCCATGTCTTCCACCGGGGTCCGAGCGCCAAAGATATGAACTTTATCTTTAAACTCCTCTCCTTAGTCTTCACTTCATGCTTCTTCTTATCAGGTACTGTCACGTCTTCCTCATTTATCTTCATTATTTTCTTCTCGTAGGTTCAATTCTCCTCTCTTTCTCCCTCACTGGCCTCTCCTTCGCTCTCCTTGCCTTCTTTGCTTAACTCTTCATCATTCCCATTGCTTTCGCAGCAATGCATGCATTTCTCATTGCCTCCGCGGCAATGGTTCTGTTTTTCGATGCCTCGCCGGCACAAAATATCATCTACGCCATTGGCAGGCGTTTCATTCAGCCTTGTCAGGCTCACTCACGCCATTGGCAGGCGTTTCATTGAGCCATCGGGCTCACACACGCCATTGGCAGGCGTTTCATTCAGCCGTCGGGCTCACACACGCCATTGGCAGGCGTTTCATGCAGCTGTTGGGCTCTCACACGCCATTGGCAGGCGTTTAAAACCATGCCTTGGCAGGCATCTCAATCCTATGCCTTGTCAGGCATTCATCTAGCCACCTTGACGCCGGTCAGATGCAGCCCATCTTCACCCGACCTGGCATCGGCCATCCACGCATCTTCAGTCATAACTCAGGTAAGCCCATTCGAGACTAATCCAAAAATTTTTGGTCTGAGTTTTAACTTCCCGCTCAGATAATCAATAACTAATCTCCTTTTTCCTTCAGTTCAGCCTCAGCCTGGCCTCGGCCCTTTTGGGGGAAGACGTACCTAATCATAATCATAAGATGTTTATTCAAACTCATTTCATCCTCAGCGTTCACGTCTTCCTCAGGGGTCCGAGCGCCAAAGAAATAATCTTTCATTAATAAACTCTTTAACCGTCTTCTTGTTGTTTCTCCATTATGTGAGTCTTTCCAGGTTGAAATGGAGTATATACGACAATTCAACATGGAAGACTCACCACACCGTCTCGTCCAATCACTCCTCACTGGCTGCTCCAATCAACAGCAGGTCCACTCTCCTCCTCGGCCAATCATCTCCCAGGGCATCACTTTTAAAGACCCTCTGCATGGAAGACACCGCTCTTTTGCTGAGCTTCAACCCTCCCTCACCCCTTCTCTACCATAGGCTCCCAACTCCTTCCATACCAAGGCCTACACCACCACCAGGATCGGATCCCAGGGGGGAAGACGTACCTAATCACAATCATAAGATGTTTATTCCAACTCATTTCATCCTTAGCGTTTAAGTCTTCCTCAGGGGTCCGAGCGCCAAAGAAATAATCTTTCATTAATAAACTCTTTAACCGTCTTCTTGTTGTTTCTCCATTATGTGAGTCTTTCCAGGTTGAATTGGTCATCAGCTTTAGTAACTCTGAGACAAAGTGAGTCAACAATAAGGGAAACAAAAATAACAAGAAAGCCAAATAATGGGGTCATAGCTTAGTCATCCAATTCCAGTCAGGCATGGGAATCAACCTGTGTCATTGGCATAGGTGGCGCTATGTACCATGGGAAAAAAAATGTGAGGGAGTCAATCCTGGTTTTTAACCGACTATGCAGTGTGTTATCTTAACAAAAACCAACGTTTAACACGGGTTTAGGTTTAAACACATTAGCTCCTTCAAATGATGATGGGATTTAACATAACTCCTGTCTATAAACTATCTAGATTGGAAAGGGGAAAAAATTTAATTGCACTCATTAGGCTATAAGCCAGGTGTGTTTGTGAAGGTTGCACGGTGTCTGCTGTGGTGGACTTTAGGATTTTCTCTACTAAATCCAGCAGAACTAGGCAAGTAGGAATCTGTCCCTCAGCGGGGCTGTGTACAGATGAAACAATCTCTCTAATAAGATTTTGCATGAAATCCCTGGCAACTTGTGTGTCCATTAAATCATTCTTAATCACTTCTTTGAGGGTCATGAGCAGTGCATGCAGAGTGTTAATGGAAAAGTAGCGTGCAAACTTACAGTTAAACACTGTGTTCTGGAAAGTAGTTATAACAGTTTCTGTTGAAGGGAAGTTGTTAGTGGTTAGTGCATGTTAGTGTGAGTTTTGAAACATGCACCTATCTGAACTGGTCCTACGCACTGGTCTCTCCTCTCCCGGACATGGAAACAAGCTCTGTTCTTGGGGAGGAGAGTATGATGTAGAACTTCATCTGGTTCAGTAAAAGAGCGGCAGCTAGGATGGCGTTGTCATGTTGTGGCGGCCTTATTGGACACGTGTTTTGCTCACCTCCACGCCCATTTCCTTTTTGGGCGTGCGTCCTCCGGCACGGGGGCACGCCCAGTTGTTTCCGGTTGGAACGCCCGCTGGGAGTTTTATTTTTTTAAATGATGCATGGCAGTGGAGTATTTTTGGGACTGGCAGTTCATGAGTGAGGACAGCAGGTCTTGGATTACCCGAGAATTTGTCTGGCTCACAACAGAAGCTCACCCTTCGGATCAAGTGTCTCATAACGCCGGTACCGTGAGTGAGATACAAAAAAAAGAAACAACCTGTCATCTTAAAGATGCTGCTACAGGTTGCTTCACCTTGTGTGCCGCCGAGCACAGTGTTTGTTGTGCTGCTACACAATGTTTGTATGAAAAACATGAAGTTGAATTTTCTTTTTATTTGTTTTTTGGATGGATTGGACCAGCGAGGGGAAAATCCTGGACCGAATTATTTTTGTTTTAACTAAAAATTACTGAACTGAGTAAATCCCGAGCCATGTCCCTCTTTGAAGAGCTAATTATTATCGCATGAACTATTATTGTTTTTTATTATTTTTTGCTGTGGGTGAATACGCTTGAAACTTGTGAAAAAGGGGAAATTGCGGTTGTTGGGTTTCTTTCATTTAATGTGTAGGGTGATGAGCATTTCTTTGCTTTTTTCCCTTATGCAGGTTTTGGATTAAAGGATAAATATGTCAGGAAAGAGACCTGGCTGGCACCCTAGAAATACTTTGATTCCATAATACTGCTACATAAATTAGTGTTGCTATTCATTAATGAGTCCCATCTGTGGTGCCACTATTTTATGTTAGTTCATCCTTGTGACTATTCTGCTGCTGATGACTCTGATTGAGCCCATCAGACTTGGTTATGCTGGGAACCTACAAGAAAAGGTCCCTGAGCTGGCAGGTTTTTGGCTGCTCACCATCCTTCTGCAGCTTCCTCTCATCCTTTTCCAGCTGTTTAATGAAGCCATTCTCATACAGCCCTTGGAGAGGGGCGTGCACATAGTGCTCACCATATTCATTCGCACACACAGGCTGTCTCAGGTTTAGCAGTGCTGCGGAACATGGTTAGACACACAGGAAGCCAATTTTATCTCCAACAGTTTGACTGACTTTGAAAGCTCAGATGTCCATATACGTTCTGGTGTGCCATGGCTCACAAGGATGCATTCTTTCTGCAGATCTCCCAAACACAAAGGATGATTTAAAAAAAGACTATTAAATACAGGTTTCCCCTGGTACTGCGGTGAGGGGAAATGGTCCCATGAGATCCACCCCCAGCATCTCCCAGGGCTTGCTGACAAGAGTCTGTTGAAGCTTCCCACATGGTTTCCGGTTTTCAGGTTTGTAAAGTTGACACATCTTACAATTGCGCATGCAATTTCTTACGTCTTGGGCCAAACCACAAGGGCTTGTAATCGCTTGTATATTTTATATTGTCCAAGGTGGCCAGATAACGGATTGTCATGATAGTAATAAAGTAACTCCTGACGAAGAGGTGATGGAATGTAGATTTGATGCTGAGTTTTATGTGGCAATTGTGTCACTTTGTGCACTTTATCTTCCACAATAGTGAATTTGGTGGTGGGGGCTTTCAATGATTTCTCCAGTTTAAATTATTTTTTCATAAAGGCTCTGCACATTGGGATTTTCCTGCTGTGCTTTCCAGATATCTTCATCTGTTATTTGTAGTTGTTGTGAGGTATCCTTCACAGAGTGCAACACAGCAGCACAGGTGGGGAATTGATTGATGTCCACTGGCGCTCTTGATAAAGCATCTGGCACTGTATTGTATCTGTCTTTACGGTATTCTACTGTAAAGGGGAACTCCTGAAGACGAAGAGCAAAAAATAATAAAACAATAATAAAAAACAATAATGTTGTTTTTTTTGCTGACAAGCATCCAACCAACTTAATGAAGCATGTCACAATGATGATGCATGACTGCTGGGAGGAGTTTATTGGGTGGCTGGGTGCTGCTCTGTACCAGAGATACCCATGTCTCTGACAGGGGCCTGAGAGGTTCTTTGGGCTCCTCTAAGCTGGCAACCTAGTTGTTCACAAAGGAGTTGGTCCTGGTGGCAGTCAATGAGCGGGGCCAGCCTGTCCAGCTGGTCCTGGCCACCAAGGAAAGGCTCTGTGTTCATCAATGTGCACCTATAGATGGGGTGCACCAGAATCATGTCTTAGGTTGTGATGTCCAACTCCACCTGACTAGTGATGCACGATCGGTCTTGGGTGTAGCTGGTGATGCTTACATCACAAACCTCGACCTGAAATGGTTTACTGAGGGAGAGCATGGCTCTTCTCACATCAGGGCAAAGGTTTCACCAGATGGTCGGCTGCAGAATCTTGTGAAAGGCATCTTCCATCTCTCTCTGCAGGTCCCATCCTGCCTGTTGACTCCAACCTTCACCATCAGGCTTACCTTTGGGTCTCACGTGATGGTCAGGTCGTCTGTTCGACTGGAAGTGATCCGGCAAACACCCCCCGGTCCTGCTGACCAAACCTACGTTGTTCCCTAAACCTGTTCTTAACATGGGTTCTGGTTAAGAGCATTTCTCTGCCTTCTAACACAAGACTGTCTTCTTCTGTTTGCATCAGTAATACTCTAGCCTCAACTTCTGTTCCCTTGGTCGGATATGCACGTGTTTCCCACTCCATCTGAGCATATTTCTGGATCTCTGGCATTGTAAGGATTTTTGTTCTACAGTACATTGTAATGTTGTAGAGAAGGTTGTAGAGGAATAATGAATTAAAAGCATGTTCCTCCTCTATGCCGGGAGCATTACGTCCTCAGGCACCGGTAATACTCTCTGGGGACTTACGTTTTTCCTTTGCTCGATGGCGAACGCACCAAGAGTTGCAGAGGCCCGGTCCATGTACACAGAATATTCTTCCCTTAAAGCTTCACAGAGCGTTGAATAACGGCCTCGGACTCTAGATGGAAGGCTCTCTATGAAAACATGGATGCCTCAGGTTTTTCTTCTTCCTAATGAGCTTCATATTTTCCAGAGCTGCTAGGCAATACAGGTCTAAAAGGTAGCGTTCGACTTCCCTAAGATAATCTCAATGTTTGAATCTGCCTTATTTGCGTCCAAACGCTCCATGCCTTGGGTAAGAGACCCAAGGTGGCATGTGCGCAATCCAGTCTCAGGGATTAGTGCTGGCCCATCTGAGTCATCATCTGAAGGTTCACTCCTGTTATATCCATGGTGTGTCAGAGCATTCTGCTCCACCCTTGGGGGAGGCACTGGAGGCTGCTCATGGTACACTGTTGGGCCCTGTGGGCCACGGACTTGGGTCCTGTGCAGTGGTTGAAGGTGGTATGAACCACCTGAGTCCCAGAGATGGCTTTCCTGTCACCTTGGCGGAGGTGAGGGATCATAGAGGAGTGTGCTGCGAGTCAAGTTTGAAGGCTGCTTGCCCCTAAAACTTGAACTATTTACTACCACCGCCAGGTATTGGCTGTCTATTACAGTGCGGTGGGACACCGTTCCACTGAATCTAATCTCCCTATTCATACCTGTTCTGGACTCTGTGGATGTGTGGGGATAACCACGAACCTGGGAAGGAAATCTCTGGAGAGCAGCTTCTACTTCTTCCACCTCTAAGCTGAAGGTTCTTTCAGGGTGTTGCAGGTGTGTCTCACCTTTAAAGATTTCAACCTGTGAGGTGGGTTTTACCCCCGCCCCCCAGTCCTCTAGGGATGGGGGTGTGTTCTGGCTACTCTCAGCGACCTCCAACCTTCTGGCTGTTAACTTAGCTGCTTCCAACTTATCTTCCACTTCTAACAGTTCACACCTAGTGGCATCTTTTGTCTGCAACGTATCATTCAGCTCGAACTGCAGTTTAACACACTGGTCTGTTTCCAACAGCTTCGCTGATATAAAAGAGTGAGCTGAACACATCAGCCACCTGTCTTTTGGTGGGTTCTTAATGACTTGGAGCAACTCCTGAATCCTTGCTTCACATCGTTCAACGCTATAATGATTAAGACCTTTACGCTCCTCTGGGGATAACAGAATCAATGATCCAATCACTTCTTGTGCCTCCATTCCTGTGGAGTCCTCCTGACTCACAGGTCCAGCAGCAGCCTGGAAAGTTTTATCCATATTGGCTAAAATGCACAATGACAAAAAAAAAAACAACAACATAAAACAAACAAAGCTGTTCAGCTATGAACGACTGCTAAAATCAATTAGCAGTAACACAAGCTATTCCTAGCTTTAAAAGAATGTAAGTGATGCATACTATGGGTCATTTACCTTTGAACAGGACCTACCAAGTTACACAACTAAAGTTAGTTATGAGTCTGGTCAAAACATGCTCCACACACAAGAAAAACCCAGCAAAAATGCATAAATTTCAAAGCAACTCCAACACGGACTTAAAATGCTGTGCAAATCTGTCAAGATCATATTTTATCCTCTGAGATGCACGCCGTGTATTCACGTAAGCTGCTTCTATCGGTGAAGGATGTTATCTTTCAAAACCAATCACATATATATAGAATATCGATGATGTATTACAGATAATCCCAGTTCCCACGGTCCCTGAATGCAACAGGGCCAAAAGTTTGAGGCCGAAAAAAAAATCTGTAAGTTCGAAAAAAAAAACTTGAATCTGAAAAGTAGCTTTGAACTTTTTTTTTCCCAGTTTCACATCTTTTTTTTTTTAATTGCAAAACTTTTTTTCAAGTTTTCACATTTTCTTGGGGCACGTTCAAAATAATTTTTCAGGTTCAAAAATTTTTTTCCTTTTAAAACAAATTTTATTTTTTCAGGTTTTCAAATTTTTTTTTCTTTTGAAACAAACTTTTTTTTTTCAGGTTTTCAAAATTTTTTTCGTTTGAACAAACTTTTATGGCCCCCAATTTAGCTCCATAATGTTCTGGGTTGTTGATCTTGAATATTTTTGCTTACAGGGGGTGATTAGGAGATCCTCCAGGGGAGAGGAGGAAGTGATGATGGAAAAAAACCCGGGGAGCGTGTCGGGTAAGTGAAAAGGTCCAGGAATTCTGTTTCCCTTGCACTAGGGGGGGGGGGAGGGGGTACCAGGTGGATGATCTTGGAATGGGGGTTGTTCACAGGAAGCCCTAGGAGACTTGAAACCCAAATTTGCAGCCCAATGAGAGAAAAACCCCGTGTAGTTCTCTTGCGGAGAGAGAGTCTGGATCTTCTGCATACGCAGACTGGATAAGAAGCTTGGGAAAAGGGAAAAGTAAACCTGGAAGGAGGACACGGGGAGAAGGTAAGTACTCAAAAAATAATCACAAGGGGACTTGTCTTGGCCAGCTAAAGTTAACCACTGCAGGTTTAACACTCAGGCGCCGCGGGTTTTGGCAATTTTTTGGGTTTTACTATAAGTCTTTCTCCTGATGAGGCTGATGGAGAACACCTGTGGACTCAGCTCCTACCGTGGTTTTGGGTACCATCTAGAGGTTGGATGGGGTTAGTAGCAGGTAAAACAGGTGAACAGAAAGAAACTCCCAGAACTCCGACATCCATTTTATATCAGACAAGTAAATCAAACGAATCAAATAATATCTAGTCATACAGATATAACCAAATTCAAAAACGTATTCCAATGAATTCCAAAATGAATTAAGAACAGCTCAGTTTAAGTTACATTGACTCTCTTTAGGAGTAGACAGCAACTAAAACATAACTTTTTAATGTTTTTTCTCTTTGTTCTTTTGCTTCTTCTTTTGTACTCCACCATAACTTTGGTACAAGGACACCTTGTCTTGTTCTTCCAAAAGCACTTTGAAACTTAGGTGAGACAAACTGATGATTATAATGATATCCACTGATCAGGCTATGACAGCCAAAGCAACAATCAATCACACATTCATATACTTAAAAAAAACTTTTTTTAACCACAAGTGAATGAAATCTCAGTTCATATTTTAACAGGTATCTCTTTGCATGTTAAGATTCACAATCAGTAGATCAAGAGGTGGTGGGGTCCTCTTATGTCGTACTGCTGCTATGCCTGTAAAGGGAGACTCCCCAGCTTCCCAGCTTCCTCATACCCATCTCAGTCTGATGGTTATGAGAAATCCAAATAAAAAACATATATATTTGCAATTTATCTTAGCTACCATACCTGTCTCTGCTCACCACAAGCTTTGCTTGGCTTCTGTCGTACCTGCCCCTCCATTTCACTATTTAAATTTGCAATTCATAAGCCGATTTTCTCAATTTAGCCATACTTTTAATCTTCGCAGAAATGAGTGATGACTTCTTTAAAAAAAAAAAAAAAAAGCTGACAGGCTTACAGCGTACACCAACGGATTAGTTTCCTGAGGAGATGAGGTTTTCCTTTGTACTGCTGTGTGTCTGTTTGATGGGGTTTAACAGAAGGCGTTGGTGCAGAAATTGGATGCAGCAGGGATCATTGGGAGATGTCCCAGGTTTGATACAGCCTCCCACACCACAACTTTGCCCTGTGCCTTTTCCTTCATTTTCCTTTCCATCAAGTTCCTTGACTAAATCTTCAAGCACTCACACTACCACATAGGTAGACAGAGCTCACACAAATATAATGAACTCCTGCTTCTATATAAACATGCAAAAAAAGCACAAGCACACCGGCAAATATACAGTTCAGAATATGCATACCTCTCCAAAGCAGGTGATTTGAATTGCAAGTTTAATAATAAACCCCACCTGCTTCACAGTGTATAAAATAGGCAGCATTTCATTGGACTTCCTGATCTTGGACTTTCATCACACAACAAGAGCACAAATCTAAAAACAGTTTAAGCGTCCCTGACCTCCTTCGCTGCTCCACAACTGTATTTAAAATCAGATTCATAGTAAATGGTACATTTGGTGACTGTAAAAAGACAGCTATGAATAGAACAAAGGCCCATGCTTCAACTTGTCCACAGTTTTCTGATCATTGTTGTTGTTATTGTCACTGGGAGCAAGGTCTTGCCCTATTCAGTTGCTTATTATTGTCATTAGGGTGTTTCTATGTAAGTTTATTCCTTGTGTTTCGTAATTATTTCTTGTGTTCTATTTCTTGTGCATTTATATACATAGTATATAAAAAGATTTTTTAGAAACTGCTTTGGGACTATTTCAATGGACACGGAGACGGAAATAAAAAGGAACAAAAAACAACAAAGAGAGACAGGTGAGGCAAGGGAGATAAGGAGAAAAGAATAGAGGAGAGAAAGAAGGATGAACAGAATACAAGATAACACCCTAGAAGACTGCATCTACACCTGCAGAAACGTATATATAACAACAGCAATGCTACCAAAAGGTGCACGATACTAATGAATGCAAGATTTATTTAGTGACAACTGCCGCTCAGTATAGAACATCTGTGTATCTGTTAACACCTGAAATCAAACACCTGTGGGTGTAAGTGTGAACACGCTTTTGTATACAAGGTTTCTTCATAAAAATATGTAATAGCAAGTGTGAGGAGCCACAGAACCTGCCCCCCTGGACCCGAGACAGACACGGAGGAGATCTGAGCCCCAGATATCTAAAGGCCCCCCAGAGCACGGGAACCCCAGGAGGACCACCTCTGGGACTATCGCAGCCCCCCAGAGAAGAGCAGGGGAGAATCCCAGGGTAACCACTCAGAAGCCATACTGCAAAAGCCCAGGGGAGCAGCAGCGACTGACCCACGGCAGCCGTCTATGCCAGAGCGGATCTAGCCATGGACCCAGAAACCCGAGACCCCGGGGCACATACCCCTCAGCAGAGGCCCAACAGAGCCTCAAGATGCCCCCCGGAACCGCCCAAACCCTCATACACCCGGCAGCAGCAGCCCACTAACCTATGTCCGCCAGCACAGGCCCCCCAAAAGCACTGCATGCAGCCACCAAATGTTAGCCCCGATAGCCACCACAGCCTCCGGTGCCGGACCCTACAGAAACCCCAACCCAGGGTTTGGTCTCTAAAGGTCTCTAAACTGGTTAATAATAAGTACATTTTTATTTTACCGATTCATGAGTATAGTTTTCTTAGCAATACATAAGGCAGTGAAAACCATGTGAACTGAATTTGTCTCCATAGTGACATCATCTAAGTTGCCCAACAAGCAAATTGAGGGGAAAGGTAAAATATTACATCTTAGACACTTAGTCTTCACATATCTGGCACCAGAACTTTGGGACATGTGTACATAACCATAGTGCATGTATGTCGATTGTCAGGTATAATGGCTGTGCACTGTAAGGAAGTACTATACAGTGTAAAACACATTCTGAACATCCTGTTGTGATTATTACTATCAATATATTATTTAATATTAATATTTTATAAAATAATAATTCAGTCTGTCAAGAGTTGTCCGGTGAATACCAGCCCAATAAGACGGTTATATTAGGACAATAGTGAAAGGGGTGAGCCAAGCTCTGACATCACTAAACAGCAGACTCTGCACACACATGGAATGAATTCACACAGTTTCTTAAAATACAAGAATTTATTAACATCTTTATTTATTTTCCTCGGTTTCCTGCAAAATTCTGTGGAATGTGGGAGCTAAAATATTCCACAATTGTTTGTAGAACTCAGCTGGAAACCATGTGAGCCTGGAGTGTTTTTATTGGGCATGCTTTTGAGGCCTTCCTCGATTTCGGCTGATGTCAGTGGTACATCCAGAGCTGTCGCTTGACCATCTCATACTTTATGGAGTGTAAATTTATCCAGAAATTGATAAATGTCGTTAACTGACAGGTCTATCTGTGGTGAGTATAAAGCTTGGTAGAAATCTCTTAAAGTGCTGTTTATTGTTACATAAACTGTATTCCCTGTGGAGTCTTTAACAGCAAATATAGTTGTCTTTTCTTTATTTACTTTTAGCTGGTTAGCTAAAAAGCTACCTGTTTTATTGCCATGTTCAAAGTTTTCTATTAGAAGTATTGTAAGAATTGGGGTTTTTTGTCAATAACTTTATTTAATTCTAGTTTTGCTTTACATAGTTTGCCCAGCATTTCTTCTTCCTGGGAGGCTTCTAACAACTTAATGGTTTCCTCAAATTCCTGAATATGTTTTTTTTTCTTCTTCTTATGTGATGATAATAATAATCACTGCTTTCCCTGCCTCCTACAGAACAGATATTGATGCCCCAGGGATGTCATTATACTCCAAATATGAAGTCCACTCTTCTTTAAAATATTTGATGCAATCTTCATCCTTAAGTAGCGATGTATTAAACTTCCAGCCTTTGCTTTGTGGGTTTTTATTTTTTAATAGAGCTTAAGAGAAAGGAGCATGATCGCTTACAGCTATAGAGTGTATCTCAGTGTCTGAAAGTGTCAGTCAACAACAAGCTGCTGACTAAGAAATAATCCAATCGAGAGTAAGAGTGATGGACATGTGAGAAGAAAGTATATTCAGGTTAGGGTGAAGAGATCGTCATGCATCGCAAAGTCTGTAATCACTCATGTACTGTTTAACCGTATTTATGGATTGCCAACTGAGTTAAGTCCTTTTTGTGCTCAGCCTGTCTATTTCTTCATTTAGACCAAAGTTGTGAACACCCCCAAAATAAATTGAGCAATCCAATTTTTCGGACAGTGCAGAAAGAAAAGTATAGAAGAATGGAGGCTCATCAACATTTGAGGCATATATTCTGACAATGGATAACTTTTGGTTATATATATAGATATTTTTATTATTATAAATCTACCCTCTGGATCTGTAAATGTGTCTAATACTGTAACTTTAATATTTTTGTGGATTAAAATTGCTACTCCCCTTTGCCTAGAATTATAGTAGACAGAAAACAAGGGTGATTTAGGATCATTTGCAGCTGTGACAGATTTATGAATATTTTGTAATTTTGTAATCTTTTAAGCTGGTTAAAAATCTTTTACATTTTCTCTCTGATGCGCATGCATGTATATTCCAAGTGACAAACATTAGTGTTTACATGTTTACATCAAATAATGTAAACATGTCCTCCTCTGCCCATTCTGGGATGCTGGAGAAGACCTGCATACCCCAAGCCCGTATATTCAGGATGGTCTCCTTAATTATTTAGTTTTCTCAGCCATGGCCGAGACAAAAACTTGAAACCTAGTCCAGACAGCAAAGTCTCTCCTCTCTGCTTCTCCTACAACACCCCTCCTCACGTTGTCAAAGAGGTCAGTGGCACAATATATTCTTAAATAAAATGATGAAAAGACAAATGGTTCTTTCCTCTCAACCGACGGGGTTTTTTATTCCCAACAACAATAGATACATATCACTAAAGTATCCCCACGATCCCAACATTTGGTACAAATAAGGGTGTATACAAAGTCAGATCATTGGTGTGTAAGTGAAAATTCCAACCAATCTACTCTCATCTTGTAACTTACGTAAAGATTTTGGCATACAGGACTCTAATGTGAAGTTGACCTGGAAAGCTGCAGGATGTAATGATTATTTCACAGCTTGATTGTTTCTAAACAGGCCCTCATTTGAAATAACTCTTTAGTCTTTTTCGGCAAGGACAGTTCCTTATCTAAACTGCTCTTGAACTGGGCTTGTGTGGTGTTTGGGAATTAACCCTTTATCCTACCACAACGTCAAAACCCCTGTGCATTATTTATAAGACAGGAGGGGAAACTAAACTAGAGACAACTCTAAGGGAAACGAACACTAAACTAACTGGGAGGAGCAGGGAACAGAAACCTAAACATAAGCTAACATAAATAGTAACTCTAGAAGGAACTAAATCTAAGGACATGGAAACAAGCACAAGAATACTAAACGAAAAACTAAAACTAAATAAAACCAAACATGGGACATAACCATAAGGAACAAAACAAAAGAGAACTAAACTAAATAACAGGCTTGGGGAAGAAAATAGATCTAAAGTAAACACACAAGCACAAGGATCTAAGCAAATATTAACTAGACAAAAGTAAACTACTAATCAAAGGAACAGGGAAAACCTCCAACGGCAAGGTAAACAAAAACAAACAACAAAATGGCAGATCCTGACAGTTTTACTGTAAAACAGAATAAAATGTACCAATAATATTCAGTGTTTGAATACTGAATGCACTGTGCTTACTGCTATAGCAGTGACATACAAGTGCTATGTAAACAGAAATGGCAGAACAACCAGACAGAATACCTTAGTTGGTATCACACATATACACATAATACAAAGTAGCAAAATACGACAGCTAGCTGGCTAGAATTAACTCAATTGGTGAGTGAGCCAGACTACCACACAGCAGTTGTTCAGAAATAGCTCAGAAAATACACATCAGCCTCAGCATATTAACAAAACACTTTCTTCGTGAACACATTCTGTGTGGATGAGAAGCAGCCTCTGTGCACCATGTGCTCGTTAACTCTACATACACACACGCTAAACATTACAAAGACCCTAAAGCACACCTGAGCAGTCCAAAAAAGTGACTGACTAAAAAACACAACATAACATCTTGTTTTAATTAAATAACAAGGAATTTACAACAGAACAAAGATTCCTGGAAATGTGTTGAAATGTTTTTTCAAAGATTAAACAGAACAAAAGTGTGTTGTAGTAGCCTTGGGAAAGAAACAGTTTCTGTGGCCACTGGCTTTTGCAAATAGCGCTCTGCAAAACGTACTAGAAGGTAAAAGTCTAAACAGTTTGTGTCCAGGATATGTGGGGTCTGCAGAAATATTAGCCGTCCTTTTCCTGACCCTAGACCTCTACAAGTTCAGGATGGATGATCCTCTAAGCCGACCTAATTGTTCATTGCAAGCTAGACCTGTTCTGTTTTTTGGATGTGCCAAACTACACAGTGATAGACAAACACAGGACAGACTGAATGAAGGCAGTGTAGAAAGTCACCAGCGGCTCCAGTGGAACGTTTTACTTTATGAGCTGCCACAGGAAGTACAGTCTCTGCTGAGCCTTCTTCCAAACAGGATCTATGTGTGAGGTCAATTTGAAGCACTTGTTAAAGATCTGTGAGAATACGGGGACCAGTAAATGGTAAATGGCCTGCACTTTTATAGCGCTTTATCAAGTCCCCATAGACTCCAAGCGCTTTACACTACAATTAGTCATCCACCCATTCATTCACACATTCACAGTGGTAGGCTACATTGTAGCCACAGCTGCCCTGGGGCAGTCTGACAGAATCTGGGGGACAGAGCGGGGGTTCGAACCGGAAACCCATGTGTTATAGGAAGAATTCCTACCACCTGAGCCACAGTCGCCCCACAGTCAGTCAGTCAGCCAGCGGGGAAATACCATCAGGTACGCAAGCTTTCCTGGTCTTCTGATGCAGCCTCTGACGTGCAGGCTTGTGGTGGAATGTAAACACCAGCCAGAGCAAGACTTCATAATTAAAATAATTTACAGTTTATAAAAAATGACTGCCTGAGATGTGTTCTGTAAGCCAGCTTTCGGTGAAGCAGAGGGCAGTAGATCCACAGTAGTCTGCCTGATTTTCTTGTGCTGAGGAGGAGCAGCTTGTCTGTTTTGTTTGCCATTTGCCAGGTGGATTGACAGGAGCGAAGCATGCAGCTGGAGCTGCGAGGGGACTCCACCTGGTATGCTAGCCCTAGGGAGGTCAAGAGGGAGGGATGGCCACCAGAGCCCATCTTAACCTCTGCAGCTTACAGCCGGCACAACACATCAACAGGAGCCTTATGCCACCAGGCAGGAGCCCACCTCTCCAGAACATGGTCCAAACACTCACACAAACAACACCACACCAAGGTGGTACTGCTAAACTTATATTCTGCTTTACTTAGCAATATTTTTTGTGCCAGCACATTTTAGCACAAAGAGCATGAGGCAAACACATGAAGGACAAAAAAGCACCTAATTTACCTGAGAAGAATGTACATCTATTAAACATTAAATTTTACAGATAATTCCAGCTATAATAGGTCCTGTAGAAAACCTCCATAAACGTTGATGATTGCAGTCTGTATTCCCTTGGTAAACTGTATAATTAGCCATAACAATAGACCATACTAATACCATAATCTTGTGTAAGAACTTTTGATAAAAGGCAATGTTCTTTTCTTAAATGAAGTCCATTTAAAGGGTCACATATGTAGCAAATCTGTACTCAAATGAATATCTGTTGGGAAGCCACAATTCTCTTCTGTCACAATGGAAACTTATAAATGTTTAAAGGTTAGATAATTGTATTGGCAAAGTAAAACAGACTTACAGAGCCACCATGTGTGGACAAATGAGGCAAATAGTTCCTCAACGCATCTGTAAGGGACCGACAGATAAGATTTACCTGTTGCTTAACAGTAAATGCAAAACATATAGCTGCAGCAGACAGACTACTGGATGTTTTCAGGATAGCAAATGATATAGTTCTTGCAGCAGCACACCCAAAATCACACCCTGACAGCTTTGCCATGACAACTGTTTTTAGGTTTTCTGACCGCCCAGGACAGGTTGTGTCCAGGGCCGTAGCCAGACTTTAAAAAGTACTGAGGTCCACCACTCATTATCCCCCTGCACCATCAGTTACAATGAATATCAAAACTTAATTAAAATGGAAGCATTTATTTAAAACATAAATGACTCGAATGTGTACGTGTGTGTGTTTGTGTGTGTGTGTGGTTGTGGTTGTGTGTGCGAATCCATGGGGAGCGACATCATCTGAAGCAACAGGGATTCGAGGCACAACCATGATGAATAGCTGAAATGATAAGAATTAGTTTATATGAATGTTGATTGTTCACACTGCACAAACACATTCAAAACACAAGATTTGAGCATACTTCTTACCTCTGTACTCCACACTCACCTGTCTCTCCTGACAAATCAAGAATAGACTACAGTTATCCACCTGCCTTAGTCTGTCTTTATGTCTGAATTCATTTTAGATTTGACTCACCAACATATTTTTCTAAAAGAACACAAATATAATAAAGCGTGCTTTATTAAGTAATACACATATTTTATAATACAAATTTGTACTGCATTCTTTGCAGTCAAATTTAGCCTGGATATCACTGTAATAACTTAACACATCTATCCGTGGTCAGTTGTAGTCTTAAGTGAATGTACTAAAGGCGAGTCAGTTTGTTTTTAAAAACACAGGGACATGGGTCTCAGCAATGTATCCTGGCTGGAGTGGATGGACAGCAGCTCTCTCTTACCTTTATCACTTCTTTGTCTTTTCATCACACTCTTCCCCTCAAAGCTGAGCTTTGAAAAAAAAAAACTTTCTGTCTTAATTTAATGGACGGAAACATTAGTTCTTGCAATAGAAACATCATTAGTCTGCAACAGCCGTTCACAAACAATGCACCAACACAAATCAAACGTCGTCTTCAATGGGCGGTAACTACCTTAACTAAACCTAAACAGTGTTATGAAGGATGAAGACTAGTGAACTGTTATTTGGAGAAGAAGGAAATTGAAGTAGAATATTTTTAACAAGTTACCGCTGTTACATCTCACCGTCAGCTGCACTTTTCTTCTTCCGGTCTTTATTTTAGCGGTAGGGTATGCAAAGGTGCACTCTTCGTCGTAGACACTGAGTTTGGCTGGCTTACACATTTGCAGCGCCGGCCCTGGTTGTGTCAGGGATCTGGGTGTTCTTGCTCTGTGATGTTTCTCTCTTTCATATAGCTGCTTAATCACATGGTGGGCGGAGCTTTGCTGCAAAGTCCTGTGCACCTGCTTCTAATCAGGCTCATCAGGGGATATTAAAGGAGCTGGTTGCCAGTCATTCAGTGCCTGAATTTCAATGTTAGTAGTACCTCTAGGCATCTGTGCTCAAAAGTAAGTTTTTTCTCTTGTTGCTTTGCATTAGCTAATCCTGCCCTGTGCAGGGTTTTAGAAGCAATTTCGGCGTGAAATTACATACTTCAAAGTATAACTCTACAATTATAAAGTTTAAATCCAGTTTTGGTACCTGTATAAAGATAAGACATAAAATATGTATTTTTTTCCAGTAGAACCACTATTGCAATTGTCACTCTGTGTGATTTATTTGTGATTAAACGTAAAAAAATCAACATTTTTGAGCCTTGCCAAACTTTTTCACCAAATGAACATTGCAAAACACCATGAAAGTCCTTTTGTAATCCTATGTGAAGCCTTAGGTTGTATTCATCAACATCTTGACTATAACTGCAGCCAATTTGGACTGAATCAGTTGAAGCATATCTTTACACAAAAGTTTTAGTGGGCATTGTGCCAGGTGGAGCTAGCATTTCAGCACAAACTGTGCCAGATGTGTTTTTCATCTCATAAAAGGGAATGTGGTCAAATAAAAGTGCTGATTTCCATTGTAGGGCTCCTTCTGCATATGACATAGCATTTGGTCATGACAATTACTCTCTGTATTATCAAAATGTGCCATTGTGCACAGCATAAAATCAATATAAAAGAAAAGAAAAGAAATTGAACTAAATTGTATCATTTTGTCTCCAACTGGAGGAACAGAAACTCCTATCTTAGTTAGGAGGTGTGTTTGACCCCGTTGCTAGGTGTGATGTTGACTTCTAAGAGCTGTGATTGGTTATTGCAAAAAAATTGCGCTCCTAGTAATCAATAGGCACTTCTATAGGCATTTGTTGCGAGTATATCCTTCCACTGTTTATTCATTGTTTGTTTTGTGTGTCTGCTCATCCGGGAGGAGGGAAAACTGTAAGTCCCTGACTGGATGCAATCTGTTGGGTTTCCTTAGACAGAAAAACTTTTTATCCAATTTAAATAAATAACTAATTCTGACTGCACTGTTCAGTGGTTAGAACTAATTGGAATGTATGTACCTGACTTTTGTGAAGTGCCTTGAGACGACATGTGTTGTGAATTGGCGCTATATAAATAAAACTGAATTGAAAACTGAATTGAATTCTTAGCATTACCGTACTATTGGTGGACCCTTCATATGTCCTGCTGCTGAAACTTTTTAATATAGCAGGGGTCCCCAAACTCCAGACTCTGGTCCAAATCCAAACCCAGAGAGTGTTTTGTCGGGAATGCAAAGCATTTTCTCATTTACTATGTAGATATAGACATTTTATTCCTGTCGGCTGCCACGTCTTACTTTTGAACAGGTCCAACCTGCAGTCCTTGAATGCAGGTTGCTAATGCCCCTCTTCCACTGGCTCGTAAGGCAGCGCGGCTCCGCTGCACTCAGTACTGCTAAGTTACTAGCTTGCTCAATGAATTGGTGGTGCACAGATGAATGAGTAAAAGGAGATGGCTTTGTCAAAAATATGTAAAGTGGACCATAAAAATCACACATTTAAAGATGAATGGATAGAAGCATACGCTTTTGCGAGGCCTTACACCCTACATTACATCCTCTTTTGTAGAGTGTAAGGCCAGTCTCCCTTATATGTTCTGAATCTGTTGGAGTTATAAAGAGTGTGGTTGATTTAAATGTTCAGAGCCCTGTATGATTGTTATAGAGGTATGTGCCCATGCACTCAATTGTTTAGGGGGCGGATCAGCAGCCAAACAGCTCTCACAGGTGGAAGATGCTGTTTAATACGTTCTGGCCAAATCCAACACCAGCATTATGGGATGAGGGAGGGCATCGACAGCTCACTCATTCAGCTGGCAGAACTGCATCAAAGGTAGCCAACCTTGATTTTATTAGTATTGGCAGATTATGTAGAATTCAAACTTATTTGTTGCCATGCTTGACATGTTAAATGCATGAAAAGGAATAAAACAACTCTATAAAGATAAACAAGGCTGACACATTTTTCCACATTTCTAGAACACAGAGGATCCAGGGCCATCAACATCACAGGCCCTGCATGTGCATGCAGCCAGTGATTGCTTCTGATTAATTATAGCTGACACTAAGCTATGTCAGGGATTTACACTACCGGTCAAAGGTTTAGAAACCCTTCTCATTTTCTGGTTTTCTTTCTGTTTATGATTGTGTGTAGAATCTTATGATATTCTCCTAGCCTCAGATAATGAACTTGTGTCTGTACTTGTCCTGTTAGATCTCAGTGCTGCATTTCATACAGTCGATCACAATATTCTCTTAGAAAGGCTGGAATATGCTGTAGGAATCAGGGGAACAGCGCTAGGCTGGTTTAAATCTTATTTGTCTGACAGATTCCAGTTTGTTCATGTAAATGAAAAATCATGTTTAAACTCCAGGGTTAATTGTTTAAATCTTATTTGTCTGACAGATTCCAGTTTGTTCATGTAAATGATAAATCATCTTTAAACTCCAGGGTTAATTGTGGAGTACCACAGGGTTCAGCACTTGGGCCAATTCTCTTCACTATATATATGCTTCCAATAGGTAAAATTATCGGGCAGCATGGGGTAAATTTTCACTGTTACGCTGATGATACTCAGCTTTACTTATCCATAAATCCTGATGACCCCAACCAGTTAGATAGACTACAAGCATGTCTTGAAGACATGCTTGTAGTCTATCTATCTAAGAAAACTTGGATGACATTAAATTATCTGCTTCTAAATTCAGACAAGATAGAAGTTATTGTCTTTGGACCAGAATCCATTCTCAATCTACTCTCCAATTTTGCATTATTCAGCTTTTAACTTTATGTTCTCTCTCTTTTCTCTTCCTAGAAGCTACACCTGGCCTGACTCTGTGTCTACCTGTGACGCCTTTCTGGAGGGGGGCATCGTCCAAGCTTCTGCTGTCAACAACTTAATGCTCACCCCCCCCCCCCCCCCCGCCCTGTCTTTTGTGTAAAACCCTTTTCCCCTCTACCTAGACATAGCTACTGACTGAGCCCCTTCTAATTTGACTAAACCCTTTCTCTACTCCTTAGATCATTGAAAACTGGCTCAGACTTTGTATATGTTCTTTCTTCTAGATCGGGCCTTAAAAGGGTACATCCATTAACGTTTACTTTCCTTCCATTAAGGAAAGGACTCCTGGATCAGTGCTTCTTTGTTCTCTTTGGGGTCTCTGCTCTGTTCTCTCTAACCCCCAGTCGGTCGTGGCAGATGGCCGCTCACACTGAGCCTGGTTCTGCTGGAGGTTTCTTCCTGTTAAAAGGGAGTTTTTCCTCTCCACTGTCGCTACATGCATGCTCAGTAGAGGTGTTAGTTGTTGGCTATTTTAGAATGGGCTATGTGTAGGGGTACTAAGTAAAATAATAAACTGATAAGGTTTGTCCATCTAGAGCCCACTGGTGGCCATTGTTATACTAAAAACCACAAGGATTGGGATACCTCTGTCTGTCAGACTGATTATGACCACTGGAAAAGAGAAGGGGTCATACAGGTAGCAGAAATGGAGGGTGTTTTTGCACCTCAACCATAACTGAGCCGGTTTAGGCTAAACTTGACTCCCCCTTTCTCCATCCAACAGGGAGGGAGGAAGGCAGAGGCAAAAATAATTGGAGAGTGTTTTTTCCTGTCGCATTGTGTGAAAGGTGGGTAACTTTAAAATGGGCTTAGTCAATTCAATCCAATCATATAGTTTTCAAGTCAGGTACATACAGGGGTTGGACAATGAAACTGAAACACCTGTCATTTTAGTGTGGGAGGTTTCATGGCTAAATTGGACCAGCCTGGTAACCAGTCTTCATTGATTGCACATTGCACCAGTAAGAGCAGATTGTGAAGGTTCAATTAGCAGGGTAAGAGGACAGTTTTGCTCAAAATATTGAAATGCACACAACATTATGGTGACATACCAGAGTTCAAAGAGGGGCAAATTGTTGGTGCACGTCTTGCTGGCGCATCTGTGACCAAAACAGCAAGTCTTTGTGATGTATCAAGAGCCACGGTATCCAGGGTAATGTCAGCATCCCACGAAGAAGGACGAACCACATCCACAGGATTTAACTGGGGACGCAAGAGGAAAACTGTCTGAAAAGGGATTTTCAGGTGCTAACCCGGTTGTTCCAAAATACATAAAACCCACGCTGCCAAATCACGGCAGAATTAAATGTGCACCTCAACTCTCCTGTTTCATCAGAACTGTCCGGGGGAGCTCCACGGGTCAATATACACGGCCGGGGGCCTATACCCAAACCTTTGGTCACTCATGCCAATGCCAAAACGTCGTTTCAATGGTGCAAAGAGCGCAATTTTTGGCTGGGACAATGTGAAAATTATTGTTCTCTGATGAGTCCACCTTTTTACTTTTTTCCCCACATCCGGGAGAGTTACGGTGTGGAGAACCCCAAAAGAAGCGTACCACCCAGACTGTTGCATGCCCCGAGTGAATCGGGGGGTGATCATGATGGTTTGGGGTGCCATATCATGGCATTCCCCTGGCCCGATACTTGGCTAGATGGGGGCGTCACTGCCAGGACTACCGAACCATTTTTTTGAGGGGCCATGTGCATCCCAAAGGGTTCAAACATTGTATCCTGAAGGCGGTGCCGGGGTATCAGGATGAAATGCACCCAAACCCAGCAAGACTGGGGAAAGATTGGTTTTATGAACATGAAAGTGAAGTGAAACTCCCCATGGCCTGCACAGTCACCAGATCTAAATATTATTGAGCCCCCTTTGGGTGTTTTGGAGGGGGCGAGTCAGGAAACGTTTTCCCCCACCCTATCACGTAGTGACCTGGCCACTATCCTGCAAGAAGAATGGCTTAAAAAACCCTCTGACCACTGTGCAGGACTTGGTTTTGTCATTCCCAAGACGAATTGACACTGTATTGGCCGCAAAAGGAGGCCTACACCATACTAATAAAATTATTGTGTTTAAAACCAGGTGTTTCGTTTTCATTGTCCAACCCCTTTCATTCCAATTAATCCTAGGACTGCAGGTTGGACCTGTTCAAAAATAAAACGTGGCAGCCGACAGGAAAAAAAGCTATATCTACATAGTAAAAGAGAAAATGCTTTGCATTCCCCACAAAACCCTCTCTGGGTTTGATTTGGGCCCAGAGTCTGAGTTTGGGGACCCCTGCTATATTAAAAGTTTCAGCAGCAGGACATATGAAGGGTCCCCCCCATAGTACGGTAATGCTAAGAATTCAATTTTTTTTTAATTTTAATTTTATTTTTAAGCGCCAATTCACAAAAAACATGTCGTCTCAAGGCACTTCACAAAAGTCAGGTACATACATTCCCAAAATTTTTAAAAACAATGAACAGTGCAGTCAGATTCAGTTATTTATTCAAATTGGATAAAAAGTTTTTCTATCTAAGGAAACCCTGCAGATTGCTTCGAGTCAGTGATTTCCAATTTGAATAAATAACTGAATCTAACTGCACTGTTCAATGGTTAGGATTAATTGGAATGTATGAACCTGACTTTGTGAAGTGCCTTGAGACGAAATGTGTTGTGAATTGGTGCTATATGAATAAACTGAACTGAATTGAATTGAATCTCACTAATTGCATCAAAACTTTAAATCAATACGTATGGAATTACATAGCAAACAAAAAATGGCAAAAGAACTTTAAATATGTTTTTATTTCCTTAAAGTAGCCGCCCTTTGCTGTGATGACTGAAACATTAAACGTTGTCCATCTCTCATTGCACCTCTGGAAAGTTCTTTCAAGACTGGAAAACCATTTTAGGTGACCACCTCATGAAGCTCATTGAGAGAATTCTAAGGGTGCAAAGCAGTAATAAGAGCAAAGGCCGGCTATTTTGAAGAATCTAAAATATAAAAGTTTTACCATATAATCCCATGTGTGTTCATTCAGTTTTGTTGCCTTTGGTGAGAATCTACGATTTAATTAGTCATGAAAACAAAGAGACCCATTAAGTGAGAAAGGGTATCTAAAACCTTTGACCGGAAGTGTATGTAGGATAATCTATGCAAGTCCAATTGTGTTTTGGTCGGTTCCCATGCATGATAGGCTTTAATCCTACACATATTGCCTGTTGTAATTCAACTGTGGTCCTGAGTCTGGACAGAGGTATGAAGTTAAAATCCATGGTCTGCCTATATAACCACTGTCCCCTAACAGGTGGCAACTAGCTGGGGTGTAGTGTCCAGCGCTTTGAGTGTCTCGTTACTAAAAAAAGCGCTATATAAATAAATTTACCTTGCCTTACCTTACCTTCAAACAGCTCTCTCAGGCCACTCCCAGGGTGTATTCACACCAGGAAAGTCATTTGGTCCGCTTGTTTGGTCAGGACCAAAAGCTAACTTTTTTTTTTCATTTGGTGCGGTTTGTTTTCACATTGTACTTTTTGCAAGTGAACTATTACTTGTAAACAATGCCAGGCGGGTGACGATCATTGTTCCCATTGGACAGAAATGACAGGGGCGGGACAGCGCACAGACCCAGAAATTGAGGAAAACAGCTGGAGACGTGCTGCGTGCAGCACCTCTGTTCTGCATATTTGTGCCGTTATTACAGCTGCAATATTATTGTGAGAGTCAAGAGCAGCTCATTCAACACAGAGTTTGAGACGTTCCATTTATAATTTTGGAACCCCGTCGGAGAATGCGTGCTGAACGCCGACGTTCTCTACGTGCCTTGTCCCACAACAACCCAGTAGCGTTGCTAAACAACACACAACTTATCTGGTATGATTACCTTACAACACACACCTTTGCTACCGGCTAAGGTGGCTCTTTATGTCCAAAGAGACGTACGCTTTTTGTAGTTGGTTCGGATCGTGACCGGTTTGTATTCAGACCATAAGCGAACCGCACCAGAGTCCGTTTGGAAGCGGACCGAGACCACCTCAAAAAGTGGGTCTCGGTCCGGTTGTTTGGACCAAGGGGGAAACGAACTCTGGTCCGTTTAAAGCGGACCAAAAGTGGCAAGTGTGAATACACCCTCGGACAATATTCTGGCGTCATGCAATGAGCCAGGCCATTATGCCACAACGTCCAAAATGATGTGATTTGCATCGAAGACAAACTGAGTGCTGATTTTGTGATACCACTTTCTGTTTACATAAATGTCCTCACCTTGGTATCCAGCCAAACAGCAAGCACAACACCCCACACACGAACAGATTTCACTCACAAACATTCAGGAAATCTCGTAAACCCTCTCAGAATTGAATGTGAGTTCAGAGTAATTCCCTTCCATGTATCTGTCACCTCGCTTTCATGTTGGCTATATATTACATTCGTTTTTCTTTTTTTAACGCCAACTTACTTTTTGTCCTGTTCGGCAGAGTAGCACTCAGAATTGTTGTCAGAGTGCCAAGAAGAACCCCAACAGATTTCCTTTCACAAGTGGAGCATTAAGGCTTCCTATAATGCTCCACTTGATATATACAGTGTATATATATATATATATATATATATATATATATATATATAATACTGCTCAAAAAATGGTAACACTTAAACAACACAATATAACTCCAAGTAAATCAAACTTCTGTGAAATCAAACTGTCCACTTAGGAAGCAACACTGATTGACAATCAATTTCACATGCTGTTGTGCAAATGGAATAGACAACAGGGGGAAATCTTTGGCGATTAGCAAGACACTCTCAATAAAGGAGTGGTTCTGCAGGTGGGGACCAAAGACCACTTCTCAGTACCTACGCTTTCTGGCTGATGTTTTGGTCACTTTTGAATGTTGGTGGTGCTTTCACACTCGTGGTAGCATGAGACGGACTCTACAACCCACACAAGTGGCTCAGGTAGTGCAGCTCATCCAGGATGGCAAATTAATGCAAGCTGCGGCAAGAAGGTTTGCTGTGTCTATCAGCGTAGTGTCCAGAGCCTGGAGGCGCTACCAGGAGACAGGCCAGTACACCAGGAGATGTGGAGGAGGCCGTAGGAGGGCAACAACCCAGAAGCAGGACCGCTACCTCCACCTTTGTGCAAGGAGGAACAGGAGGAGCACTGGCAGAGCCCTGCAAAATGACCTCCAGCAGGCCACAAATGTGCATGTGTCTGGACAAACGGTTAGAAAGCGAGTCCATGAGGATGGTATGAGGGCCCGATGTCCACAAATGGGGGTTGTGCTCACAGCCCAACACCGTGCAGGATGCTTGGCATTTGCCAGAGAACACCAGGATTGGCAAATTCGCCACTGGCGCCCTGTGATCTTCACAGATGAAAGCAGGTTCACACTGAGCACATGTGACAGACGTGACAGAGTCTGGAGACACCGTGGAGAGCGATCTGCTGCCTGCGACATAAAAAAACTGAAATACATCATGTATTGTGAACCTAGGACCACGGGGAGAGGGATCACAGCAGGGGAGAGGTCACAACAGGCTTCATGCTGGAAGAAGGGTCAACCTCAGGACAGGATGTTTGCCAGCAGCTGTAAGCAGTAAAATGCTGGCTGTTGGGCATGGTATAGATAATAAAGTACTCCCATGGTGGGTGGCTGATTTACAGCGGCGACACAGAAATGTAGAAAACTTCATTAGGGACCTGTGGCTTCGTAAATAATTCCTGGAGGGGAGGTTTCAGCAGTCAGCTTTGAAGTTCGTTAAAGGTATAAAAAGCTTTAACACTGATAGTGAGACAGACCACATGGTGAATACAGCCTAGCTTTGCTGACCCAAGTCTCTCCCTAAGGCCTTAGGTAATCTTTCTTCTTTTGTATTATTCTTTTGTATTCAAGTATGCATTGGAAATCATTGGACTTATATATCAAATTAAGCTTGTGTTAATCTTAATTTCCTGCTCTCTCTGTTCTTTCGCATGGCCCTCCATGGCCCTCCATGGCCCTCCATGTGCTCGCCAGAGGTAGCCTGACTGCCATTAGGTACCGAGATGAGATCATCAGACCCCTTGTGAGACCATATGTTGGTGCGGTTGGCCCTGGGTTCCTCCTAATGCAGGACAATGCTAGACCTCATGTGGCTGGAGTGTGTCAGCAGTTCCTGCAAGATGAAGACATTGAAGCTATGGACTGGCCCGCCCATTCCCCAGACCTGAATCCGATTGAGCACATCTGGGACACCATATCTCGCTCCATCCACCAACGTCACGTTGCACCACAGACTGTCCAGGAGTTGGCGGATGCTTTAGTCCAGGTCTGGGAGGAGATCCCTCAGGAGACCATCCGCCGTCTCATCAGGAGCATGCCCAGGCATTGTAGGGAGGTCATACAGGCAGGTGGAGGCCACACACAATACTGAGCCTCATTTTGACTTCTTCTAAGGACATTACATCAAAGTTGGATCCGCCTGTAGTGTGTTTTTCCACTTTCATTTTGTGTGTGACTCCAAATCCAGGCCTCCATTGGTTAATACATTTGATTTCCATTGATGATGTTTGTGTGATTTTGTTGTCAGCACATTCAACTTTGTATAGAACAAAGTATTCAATGATAATATTTCATTCATTCAGATCTAGGATGTGTTATTTGAGTGTTCCCTTTATTTTTTTGAGCAGTGTATATAAAAAAAAAAATTAGAAACTTCTTTGGGACTATTTCAATTGCAATGGAGACGGAGACGGAAACGAAAAGGAAGAAAACAAACCAAGAGAGGTCGGCCAAAAAGGAAAAAGGGAGAGAAGGAGAAAATATTAGAGGAGAGATAGAAGGGTGAAGAGAATACAAGATAACACCCTAGAAGAATGCTTCTACATCTGCAGAAACACATATATAACAACAGCAATGTTACCAAAAAGTGCACAGTACTGAATGCAAGATGTATTTGGTTGTAACTGTGGCTCAATATAGAACATCTTTGTATCTCTTAACACCTGAATCCAAACACCTGTGGGTGTAACTGTGAGTGTGTATATAAGGCTTCTCCATAAAAATATGCAATAGCGAATGTGACAAGCCACAGACATGGAGGAGATGTGAGCCACATACATCCAAAGGCGCCCCAGATCACAGGAACCCCAGGAGGACCTCTGCCGGGGATCCTAAGGGATCCACCCAGCGGCCACAGTGCAGAAGCCCCAGGGAGCTGCAGTGATGAACCCACAGGCAGCCATCTATGCACTGAGACCTGAGACCCTGTGGTACATTACACCCCAAGCAGAGGCCCGACAGAGCCAGGGGGCCCAGGCCCCGCCAAGCAGACACTGGGAGTGAGCTGGCAGACACCAAAGCCCCCAACCCCTGACACTGAAAACCACCAATACACCAGCAGGCAGAGACACCAGCCACCGGCAGGGAGTGTGGCGGGGAGGCAATAGGCCCCACATTTGATGCTTGTGAATGCTTGTTTGTTTGGACCGTGATCCCAGGACCAAATCTACCTTTCAACACTCCTCTCCTCGCTTCTCCACCACCTGTGCCAACAGCAGACTCTGCCCCTACATTTAATTAAGTTTTGTTTTATCATCATGATTTACATATTTCTGAATCCAGTCTAAATTCTCTCATTGGTTAATTTCTCTCCATTGATTACTAGGAGCGCATTTGTTTTTTTTTTGTTTTTTTGTGCAACAACAAATCACAGCTTTTAGAAGACAACATCACACCTAGCAATGTGGTCAACCACACCTCGTCACTAAGGTAGGAAGTGCTGTTGTCTCCTCTTTCTCAGCAGGAAGCGGAATCACTCTGAAGCTGAGACAATTGGCAGGGTTTTTTAGGCTAAGATAGGAGGTCTATGAGAGGAAGCTTTGAGAATACGAGCCCAGATCTTTACCCTTGCAGAATTGCTGAGGGGGTCATTGGAGTATCCTATTTGTAGTGTTCATGGACAGGATGTCAAGGCATAGTTAGGGAGATGAGGGTGTCTGGTTGCCAATGGTTATACTCAGTCTGACAGAGAGATGTATCCCAATCCAAACATAATGACCACTTTCACCCTCTTCGCTACATTCTCACACTACTCTCCAATTTTGCATTATTTGCTGTTATTTCACCTTCTAACTTTATGTTCTCTCTCTTTTCTCTTCCTAGAAGCTACACCTGGCCTGACTCTGTGTCTACGCGTGACACCTTTCTGGAGAGGGGCTTCGTCCGAGCTTCTGCTGGCAACAACTTAATGCTCACCTTCTACCGATGATCCACATGGCCCTGTCTTTTAGTGTTTAACCCTTTCTCTCTCCTAGACATGGCGATTGACTGAGCTTTTACTGTAACTATTTATATGTGCTCTCTTTCAGACTCTAACCTTGAAAACTGGCTCAGAGTTTATCTGTTCTTTCTTTCCAGATGAAACGACTAAAGGAGCTACATCCACTAACATTTACTTTTCCTTCCCATAGAAAGTACTCCTGGATCAGTGCTCCTGTGTTCTTTTTGTGTCTCTGCTCTGTTCTCTCAAACCCCCAGTCGGTCGTGGCAGATGGCCGCTCACACTGAGCCTGGTCCTGCTGGAGGTTTCTTCCTGTTAAAAGGGAGTTTTTCCTCTCCACTGTCGCTACATGCATGCTCAGTATGAGGGATTGCTGCAAAGTCAACGCCAGTGACTGTCCACTGTCTCTACATGCTCATCCAGGAGGAGGGAATGCTGCAAGTCACTGGCTCGATGCAATCTGCTGGGTTTCCTTAGACAGAAAAACTTTTTATCCAATTTGAATAAATAACTAACTCTGACTGCACTGTTCAATGGTTAGGACTAATTGGAATGTATGTACCTGACTTTTGTGAAGTGCCTTGAGACAACGTGTGTTGTGAATTGGCGCTATATAAATAAAACGGAATTGAATTGAATTAAATTGGTTTGGAAACCTCAGGATCTCATCTTTACTTTTTGCAGATAATGTGGTGCTGGTGGCTTCTTCAGGCCATAGCCTCCAGCATGCACTGGAGTGGTTCTCTGCTGAGTGTGAAGTGGCCAGGATGAGAATCAGCACCTGGTCCCTACTTAAACTCCTCTGCCTCAAGCTGAAGACAGTGGATGGATGGATATTTAAACAGAAATGTCAGGTTTCTGAAATGTATATTAATTTCTTTGCAATCAATACTTGGTTGGGCATAATTTTGAAAGAATTACTGCATCAATGTGTCAAGGCATGGCAAGGCAGCGATCAGCCTGTGGCACTGCTGAGGTGTAAATGAAGTCCAGGTTGCTTTGATAGTGCTCAACATCTGCATTGTTGGGTCAGGTGTCTCTCATCCTCCTTATGACAATACCCCATAGATTTACTCTGGGGTTCAGGTCAGGCCGGTTTGCTTGCCAATCAAGTACAGTAATACCATGGTCATTGAACCAGCTTGTGGTATCTTTGGCAGTGTGGGCAGGTTCCAAGTCCTGCTAGGTAAAGAAATCCGCACCTCCATTAAGCTCGTCAGAAGAAGGAAGCATGATGGGCTCAAAACTTTCCTGGTAGATAGCTGTGCTGACTGCAGACTTCTGAAAACACAGAGGACCAACACCAGCAGATGATATGACACTACAAATCATGATTGACAGTCGATTGACCCTGTGATCTGAGGCCCCGCCCCCAAGGCCAAAACAGGGCCAAAAGTTTGAAGCCGAAAAAAAAATCTGCAAGTTCGAAAAAAAAAAACTTGAATCTGAAAAGTAGTTTTGAACTTTTTTTTCCCAGTTTCACATCTGTTTTTTTCAGTTGCAAAACTTTTTTTCCAATTTTCACATTTTCTTGGGGCAGGTTCAAAATAATTTTTCAGGTTCAAATGTTTTTCCTTTGAACAAACTTTTATTTTTCAGGTTCAAATGTTTTTCTTTTGAACAAACTTTTATTTTTCAGGTTCAATTTTTTTTCTTTTGGACAAACTTTTATTTTTCAGGTTCAAATTGTTTTTGTTTGAACAAACTTTTATTTTTCAGGTTCAAATTTTTTCGTTTGAACAAACTTTATGGCCCCAATTTACCTCCATATTACAAGCCTATAATGACCCAAATTTAAAACATTTCCCAAAATATTCTCAGATGAACATGACTGTAGAAGGAACAATATGATTATTTATTCACGTCCACTAAAAAACGGTTAACCATGGTTTCAACAGTACTTGGCCAATTTGAAAGAAATCCTTAAAAATACATAGTTTGTCATAAGATTACCAACATATTCACAATTAACCAAGTCTATATCTCCAATAAAATTCATTCATTTAGAATGCCCCACCAAGTTTATATGTGCAATAATATGCATTGTTTATAATGTCCCTGGATGTAATGATTTTTCAACAAAAAGTGAAAAAGAGCTAAGTGAAGCTGACAAAAAAATCCGGTAAATAGAATGGTTAGTGCTTCGTTTGTGCATGTTTGTGCCATTAAAATTTTCGTTTGTGCTGTTATGGTTTCTGAGATAATAAAGATTATTTTTTCGGTCATCCAGAGGTCACCATCACCCCATTTTGCTCTGAATTGAACCAAGCACTAAACATTCTTTTTATTAACCAGAATTCTTCATGTGTGGGGGGTGTCAGCTTCACTCAGCTGTGAAAAAGGGTTGTTTATACAATACAAGACTATAATGATCCAAATTAAGAAATTCATTAAAAACCATATTTCATCATAAACAACATCACTGATCTGTTTGTGAGGAAGTAGCGTGGGTGATCCTCAGGGACCCTGTCCAGAGGTTGAAGCCGCATCCTCTGGAATCAGAGTCTGAGTTCTATACAACTACACTACCAGACCACCCGTGAAAGCCTGCAAAGGAATGGCTTAAAAGACAACATGTCAACATACCATATTCGGTGTTAATGATATGAGTCTTGATATTATGTAATGCTGAGGCAACATTTGAGACATTATTCACATCACAGAGTCTTATAACTCACACACTTAAGTGTGTGATTAAGTGTAAGAGTGTGCTGGAAAAGTCTTTAAGACATAAGAGACAGTATTAAGGCTAATACTTGTGTGAGACAAAACACACATAGCCTACACATATAGCTTACCCCATAGTTAAACCCACAACCTGTTAAACCAGAGTCTAGGCTCTAAAGCTCTACACCACCAGACCACCTGTGAAGGACTGCAAAGGATTGGTTAAGACTAGAAGCACCAAAGTGCAGACTCTAGCCTGCTGTGAAATCCCCCTAAACGTGTGAACTGCCTCTCTTAGTTGTAAAAAGATTGTTTAATGAGCTGTGCCCCCCCCCACACACACACACACAGGATAATCTGTGTCGCAGGCCAGCAACTCTGATGTACATGAAATAAGATAAGACCTCAATGAAACTGACTGCAAAACAAATAATGTTGCACTACCAGACCACCTCTGAAGGCCTGCCAAGAATTGCCTGTAGAAGGAACAATATGAGTGTTTAGTCAAATGCCTGGACTTAGTGCTTTATCCACCAAACATGGTTAATCATCACCTTTACAGTACCTGGCCATACCTGGCCATCATGCATTGTTTAGAATGTTCCTAGATGTAATCGTTTTTTCAACAACAAAAAAAAATTAGACATTACAAGCCTATAATGACCAAGAATTTAAATATTCATTAATTCAATTCAATTTTCAGTGTATTTATATAGCACCAATTCATAACACATGTCCTTTCAAGGCACTTCACAAAGTCAGGTACATACATTCCAATTAATCCTAACTATTGAACAGTGCAGTCAGAGTTAGTTATTTATTCGAATTAGATAAAAAGTTTTTCTATCTAAGGAAACCCAGCAGATTGCATCCAGTCAGTGACTTGCAGCATGTAGAGACTACTGTCTCTACATGAGCATGTAGAGACAGTGGACAGTCACTGGAGTTGACTTTGCAGCAATCCCTCATACTGAGCATGCATGTAGCGACAGTGGAGAGGAAAAACTCCCTTTTAACAGGAAGAAACCTCCAGCAGAACCAGGCTCAGTGTGAGCGGCCATCTGCCACGACCGACTGGGGGTTAGAGAGAACAGAGCAGAGACACAAAGAGAACAAAGAAGCGCTGATCCAGGATTACTTTCTATGGGAAGGAAAAGTAAATGTTAATGGATGTAGCTCCTTTAGTCGTTTCATCTAGAAAGAAAGAACATATAAACTCTGAGCCAGTTTTCAAGGTCCGAGTCTGAAAGAAAGCACATAGAGTTAGTCACAGTAGAAGCTCAGTCAGTAGCTATGTCTAGGAGAGAGAAAGGATTAAACACTGAAAGACAGGGCCATGTGGATCATCGGTAGAGGGTGAGCATTAAGTTGTTGCCAGCAGAAGCTTGGACGATGCCCTTCTCCAGAAAGGTGTCACCGGTAGACACAGAGTCAGGCCAGGTGTAGCTTCTAGGAAGAGAAAAGAGAGAGAACATAAAGTTAAAAGCTGAAATAACAGCAAATAATGCAAAATTGTAGAGTAGTGTGAGAATGGAGTGAAAGTGGTCATTATGTCCTCCAGCAGTCTAAGCCTATAGCAGCATAACTACAGAGATAGGTCAGGATAACCTAAGCCACTCTAACTATAAGCTTTATCAAAAAGGAAAGTTTTAAGCCTAGCCTTAAAAGTAGACAGGGTATCTGCCTCACGGACTAAAACTGGGAGCTGGTTCCACAGGAGAGGAGCCTGATAACTAAAGGATCTGCCTCCCATTCTACTTCTAGAGACTCTAGGAACCACCAGTAAACCTGCAGTCTGAGAACGAACTGCTCTGTTAGGAACGTATGGAACAATCAGATCTCTGATGTATGATGGAGCTAGATCATTAAGGGTTTTATATGTGAGGGGTCATAAGGGGTCTGTGGACTACGCTTTGTCTGATCCCTCACCAAGGACCTGTTTGCCTTGGATGACCCTACCAGGGGCATAAAGCCCCTGATAACATAGCTCCTAGGATCATTGGGACACACAAACCCCTCTACCACGGTAAGGTGGCAGCCCAAGGAGGGGCTATATAATATATATATATATATATATATATATATATATATGTTCTTTGAAAATGTTATTAGTAAGGGTTAAACTCAAATGCAACCTGTAGGTGACCTGAGTGTGACCTGTTGGACATCTGCGCATTTGCAGTTTGGTTGCAAGGGCTTAGTAGTTATTGTATATTGGGGACTCTGATGGAATGTGAGTGTCCCTAGCAAGTGAAGTGGGCATGAGGTCTTTTCTACAAGAGAGTAGAAAGGGTAACCTGGTGCTTTGGGTTATAGTAAAAAAAGGCAAAGTGCTTTTAAGTGGATGTAGTGAAAACGAATCACTCTTAAATAGAGACGTCTATTAAGTAAAGTGTGTACTCACCCCATAGGAAAAATAGGACAAGGGAAAAGTAAACTTCAGGGTCCTCCTGACACACACATAACTCAGACACTTAAACATAAATACGAGTATGTTTGAATGATTTAAGTAATGAGTTTGGGTTTCCAAAAGAAGGTTCCTTCAGTTTGGAACAGATAAAAAAATTAGAGGATAAGTTTGAAGTTAAAAATTCAAAGGGTCATGAAGGGGGAAAAAATTAAGGCTGAGATTTTGAGGAAGTTAGATAAACACAGAGAATGTTTAAGTCTGTGGAAAAAAAAGCTGAACTTAGGGATAGAAAAGATAAACAGAAATAAATGGTTGGGAGATTTGATAAGGACAAAGATGTAGAGGGGAGAAAAGATAATAATTCATTAGAATTATCAAAATATAAATTAGCAGATAGATTGCCTCCATGTAAAGTTCCAGCTCCTCTCTACCCTCCTTTGTCAGTCCTGCAGGCATTAAAGCGTGATGCAGATCTGGACTCCTGCCCCCCAGCCTTACCGCAACTGCAGCAGGGACAGTAGGCACAGCAGTATCAAGCTCCTCTTGTCCGTCCTTCATCACCGGTAGAAGGCGATCCACCAGCTCCACAGACCTTGACCCTTCCTGGGGCATCAGGATCACCCAGTCAGCATAAACCGGACTCCAGCACCCCTTCAGAAGACTGGGTTGGCCCAAAAACACGGGTGACAGAGTCACAGACTATCCACCACTTTCCAGTGGTGGAAGTAACAGGGCCAACTGGCCCAATTTTAGTTCATCTCACTTGGACTCTGAATGATGTAGAAGATGCAGCTCTTGATCCAGTTTAGTCAGGAGAACGCTTTGCTGAACAACTCACAGTTTACTGTCAAGAGTTCCGCCTCACAAGAGCTGAACTCCTTGCCAAGAAACTCAAGGTAACTGATCTTCATAAATTTTTACAGTTCCTGCCTTTACCTAAACTCAGAATGAAAAATGTTGATTAGGGCCATGGGGATGATAATCCCTAGAATGCCATGGTGGGAACACTGGGGGATGAAATTAAGAAAGTATTTCCACAAAGGATGGACATACAGGAGTTGGACAATGAAACTGAAACACCTGTCATTTTAGTGTGGGAGGTTTCATGGCTAAATTGGACCAGCCTGGTAGCCAGTCTTCATTGATTGCACATTGCACCAGTCAGAGCAGAGTGTGAAGGTTCAATTAGCAGGGTAAGAGCACAGTTTTGCTCAAAATATTGAAATGCACACAACATTATGGGTGACATACAAGAGTTCAAAAGAGGACAAAGTGTTGGTACACGTCTTGCATGCACATCTGTGACCAAGACAGCAAGTCTTTGTGATGTATCAAGAGCCACGGTGTCCAGGGTAATGTCAGCATACCACCAAGAAGGACGAACCACATCCAACAGGATTAACTGTAGACGCAAGAGGAAGCCGTCTGAAAGGGATGTTCGGGTGCTAACCCGGATTGTATCTAAAAAACATAAAACCACGGGTCCCCAAATCACGGCAGAATTAAATGTGCACCTCAACTCTCCTGTTTCCACCAGAACTGTCCGTCGGGAGCTCCACAGGGTCAATATACACGGCCGGGCTGCAATAGCCAAACCTTTGGTCACTCAGGCCAATGCCAAACGTCGGTTTCAATGGTGCAAGGAGCGCAAATCTTGGGCTGTGGACAATGTGAAACATGTATTGTTCTCTGATGAGTCCACCTTTACTGTTTTCCCCACATCCGGGAGAGTTACGGTGTGGAGAAGCCCCAAAGAAGCGTACCACCCAGACTGTTGCATGCCCAGAGTGAAGCATGGGGGTGGATCAGTGATGGTTTGGGCTGCCATATCATGGCATTCCCTTGGCCCAATACTTGTGCTAGATGGGCGCGTCTCTGCCAAGGACTACCAAACCGTTCTTGAGGACCATGTGCATCCAATGGTTCAAACATTGTATCCTGAAGGCGGTGCCATGTATCAGGATGACAATGCACCAATACACACAGCAAGTCTGGTGAAAGATTGGTTTGATGAACATAAAAGTGAAGTTGAACATCTCCCATGGCCTGCACAGTCACCAGATCTAAATATTGAGCCACTTTGGGGTGTTTTGGAGGAGCGAGTCAGGAAACATTTTCCTCCACCAGTATCACGTAGTGACCTGGCCACTATCCTGCAAGAAGAATGGCTTAAAATCCCTCTGACCACTGTGCAGGACTTGTATATGTCATTCCCAAGATGAACTGACGCTGTATTGGCCACAAAAGGAGGCCCTACACCATACTGATAAATTATTGTGGTCTAAAACCAGGTGTTTCAGTTTCATTGTCCAACCCCTATATATCTACCCCAAGCAGTATTAAACAGCAACCAGATAAGCTTGTAGATGATTTTTCCACCACTTGGAAGAAACTTTCAACAAACATTCCGGCCTGATTAAACCTGCCAACTTCACAGGACCAGTTGAAGCCTGGGAGAACCACATTTGCCACCTCACCCTTAAAGGACTGCTGCCTGACATTACAGCTGAAGTTATATGTGGGGTGTAACACTGAGGCATGCTTTGAGGATCTCCGAAGATATGCACGCCGTGCTCAAGCAAATCAACAACAAACCAAAAGAAAGAAGGATAAAAAAATACTGAAAGAGCTTCATATGACAGCTCCCATGATGTATCAGGCAGTAAGGGACACCCTAACAGGCCGTCTTGGGAGAGTAAAAAGGAGAGGACAACGCCGAGAGGGACCAAGACCACTGCTTTCTGTGTGGTGACTATGGACACTGGAGGAGAGACTGCCCTCAAACCAGATGTGCCCCTCCTGCTGGTCCTTGTCAGCAGCCTGACTGATGGGGTCGAAGTTCCAATGATGGAGGAGAGCAAGACGGTAACACTCAGAGGGGAGCAAGTGACACACAGACAACCTCACTGCAAAGAAGAAATGCTTGCCACTGATTTAGGCTTCACATGTGAACAGCTGGAAGACTATTCATAGGCTAGAAACTCAGTTTTGTTCTCCAACTCCCACATATGTTCAGTATGAAAATGCATCTGATAAATTTCCAGAGTTGACATTAAATGTTATGGGGGAACCTAGTATTTTCTTAGTAGACACCAGAGCTACAGGATCAGTAAGTAGGACTTTTAGTTTTCCTTCACTCCCCAGTATGAGTGGAAATTATATGCATTCTGTGGGGGCTTCAGGTCAATCTCTTGAAGAGGGGCTCATGCAACCCCTCTCGTGTATAACACCTCAAGGGACCAGTATTAAACATGCCTTTTTGCTGTCTGACTTTTGTGAAGTTTGACGCATCTACATCATGTTCCATTTATCAATGGCGGGTTGAAACATCTCCAGTGTTGCCGCAAAAAATGGAATACGTTTAAACCCTGATAAAATCTAAGACTGCAGTTTTATGAGTCCAACTGACTTGCACTGCTCATCCAATGTTTTTGATGGACCTGACAAACCTTTTGAGGAACAGTGGTACCGACTTCACACTGAAAAACTGACCACTAATGCTTTATTTTGGGGTCAAGACCGTGCAGAGTTGTCTGTCTCACAAAATCCTGTACAATCTTCTTTGTTTCATCTCTGCTCTTCAGTACCTCACATTTCTCTTTCTAAAAGTAAAACTGATCAGTGGAAAGATCGGGGCCCTTTTTCTAAGCGCTGTGCAGCACAGCAAACATGTGTAAACACATCTAATCCACAAATTCTTTTTTGTCCAGCTTTAAATGTGCACAAATTAACTTATCACACTACTCTGCACATTCAGAGGACATTTCAACTTCTCAGTTCCTCCCCAGCATTCACATTCACCACAACAATGCTCTCTGACATTTCAGCCCTCCAGAAAGTTCCTTCTGAACTCTGGGCTGCACACAAGTCTGATGTAGGGCTGAGAAAGAATTGCGAACCAGTTATAATTACCTCAAAATCAAATTTTCACCCCTTCAGCCTCAATACCCCCTCAAACCTGAGGCTATCCAAGGAATCACTCCTGTTTTTGAGTCTCGATTGAACTCTGGTGTTATCGTCCCCTGTCCAGACTCACCAGTGAGGTCTCCTATCTTCCCTGTGAAAAATATCAGGGAGGAGGGAAGAACCGCTGAGTGGAGGTTGTTTTAGGTTTTGTAGGCAGTAAACTCAGCAGTTTTGCCACTTGCCCCCACTGTGATTAAACCCTATACCATTCTTTCACATGTGCCTCCCTCTGCAAAGTCTTTCTCTGTTAACTCAGCACTGAAGGCTGATATGGACTCTCATTCTTTCTCCAGGTTCTGCCCTGCTACAATATGTTGATGATTTGTTGTTATGTTCTCCAACAGCTGGACAATGTGAGAAAGACACAGTTTCTTTGTTACAAGACTTGCATGCACATGGTCACAAATTCAGCCACTCTTCTCCCAAATCCTGTGGATGGTACTCCTCATGATTGTGTAGCAGTCATGTTACGTCTGTAACGATCATTCTGTCCTTGAATCTGCTCCATTTCCGTCTCATTTTTCTGCACAGGCAGCTAAGCTTGTTGCACTGACCTCTGCCTGTAAATTAGCAGCTGGAAAACCTGTTAATATTTACACTGACAGTCGTTATGCATTCTGAGTTTTACATGATTTTGGAGCTTTGTGGAAACATAGACAGTTTCTTCAGTCTGATGGTAAACCTATTTTGCCCCATGACAAAGTGTCTGCTTTGCTGGAGGATCTTCTGCTTCCCTCCTCCATTGTGGTCTGAAAGTGTGTGACTCACACAGCGACCTCTGACCCTGTCTCTGCTGGTAATGCTCAAGCTGATGTAGCTGCTAAAGCTGCTGCTCTGCAGCCCCTCCTTATGCTCCCGTTACTTCCTATTCCATCCCCTCCCTCTTTCCTCTCAGCACCTCAGTCTGTTACCTCAAGGTGAATGAACACTTTGGAAATCCAGTGGGGGCACTCTCTGTGATTCTGTCTAGTATGGCCCTGATTCTAAACCTTGTTTGCCTAAACATGTTTCCCCATTTTGCTAAGTTGACACAAATTGGACCATGTTTCAAAAGGGGGAATTAGATGCCATTATGAAATTTTGGTTTACAAAAAGGTGTAATTCATATGCACAGTATTACTGTCAGTCATGTATGATCCGTGCTACGCATAATGTGGGAAGGGGTATTAAAATGCCTCAAACAGCACATGAGCCTACCACCAGACCTTTTGGGCATGTGATGATGGATTTTATTGAATTGACACCAGCTGGAGGTAAGAAATATTGTCTGGTGCTGGTAGATTTATGGTCCAAATAGATTGAAGTGTTCCCAACAAAAATCCAGACAGCCATTCTATAGTGACATAAATATTTCCAAGATGGGCAATCCCTGACAGAATTTATTCAGACAGAGGTACAAAGTTTATAAACTCAGAAATAGAACAGTTACTGGAAATTGACATGAGAAGCCATTGTGCGTATCACACCCAGAGTGGTAGATCAGCTGAGAGAAAGAATGGCACATTAAAGGCAAAGCTGGCCAAGTTTTGTGCAGACACTGGCCTTAATTGGCTGGATGCTCTTCCACTTGTGTTGACATACATGCATATGAGTGTTAGGAACAAGTTGAAAATGAGTCCAAAAGAAATGCTGTTTGGGCACTCTCCTGCATTAGGGTTTAATCAACCTCATTGTGTGAGGATGATATGTTACAGTTTTGTAAACAGTTGTCTGCAACACTGTCTCAGATTTCTCAACAGCTGCAGGCTGTTCTGCCTTAGCCAGTGTCTGGTCCCCCTCACAACTTCCAGCCAGGGGATTTGATTCTAGTCAAGGAGTTTGGAAGGAAATATTGGAGATCTAAACGCTGGAGAGGTCCTTTCCGAATTTTTTCTAACTACTTATACTGCATTGAAGATCAGTGAGAGAGCCAGTTGGATTTACGTAGTTTACTGCAAAAAGGTTCCGTAACGTACTGAAGACCCCACCACCTTGCCAGAAAGTTAGAATCATGAGGTCATTTGCCTCACCGCACACACACTACACTGAGAGACATCTAGGTACATACACATTGCACATAACCTTTAACATGATGAACTGAATCTTCCACCCCATCCCCTAATATTATTTTTCTTATTCTTCCTCCCTCACAAAAGGCTTTAGTTGCTTAACTATATCTATTAGGCCCACAACAACCTCTCCAAATTGAAACATGTTATGCTGACAGAAATACTTGGTTAGATTGGCTGAAATTTACAGCACAGAGCAGTAACATGTCTGATGGTGTGGCATGTTCAACTGCCGGCCCAAGTTTATATACTTCTCCAGCACCTCTTTTGTTTTACACAGATAGGCCTGGTTTTGACTGCATGTTGTTTTTACACATGACTCATAGCCCTGCACATTGTAACACTCTAACTACTATTTCCCAGTTGCTAAGCCAAATGTGATTCCTCCTGTTTTCATACCTAGGAAAGGAAATTATACTTGTCTTCTTAGGAATAATATTACTCACTTTGGAAATATGCCCACTTCCTGGTCTTGCTTCACTATAAATGTGACTTCTTGGGCTAATATTAGCACTCTGTACATAGCTAGAGCTGATTTATTTTGGTATTATGAAGGTAGAATTTATTACATATCTTACCACCGTCCTGGAGTGGAATTTGCATGTTAGTAGGGTTGGTTATTTCCATCACTTTGCTTGCACCACATCGACTTTCCTCCACTAGGTTCATCATCTTTTAAAGCGTTCATCTGATTTTGATCTGACACAAAATACTCCTACTTACATAGATGCGATAAGTATTCCTTGTGGAATTCCAGATGAGTTTAAACTAGCCAGTCCTATTGCTAACCATCCATTTTCTTTTGGGTTAATAAGAATGTTGACCGCATAAATTATGTTCACTACAATGTACAGCGTCTGCGTAACCTGTCTCGAGATGCCATAGCTGGGCTGTCTGAACAGCTGGCTTCGACTTCTTTAATGTCAGTACAAATGCATTTGATTTTGGAGATGTTATTGGCAGAAAATGGTGGTGTTTGTACAATGTATGGTCCAGTGTGTTGTACATTTATTTCAAATAACATTGCCCCTGATGGTACACTCGTGCTTTAGATGGCCTTCGTACTCTGTCAAGTTCTATGACTGAACATTCTGGTTGTGAGGATCCACTTGGTGATTGGTTTACAAGTAGCTGGGTAAATACAAGGCCTTAGTTTTAGCAGCTCTGACTTCCTTTGCTGTGTTCGCAGCAATTCAACCTGTTGTGGCTGCCGACTCATTCCCTGCTTGAGAACCTTATTTAATTGACTTATTACGACTGCTCTATCTAAACAAAACAATCCTCCCCCTTATCAGATACAGTTGCATATGGGCTCCCACTCTGACAGCAACATTGACTCTGAGGAGGAAACCACTGATGTACTTGTTTATCTTTTTATGTTATTCTTATTGTTTGACATTTATTCTTAAGGTATTATTACAACTTTGAAATGTTTGGGCTTAGTAGTTATATTGGGGACTGTACTGGAATGTGAGTGTCCATGAACCAGGGCCTGCACAAGATACTGGAGGTTAGAGGTTGGCACAGTCTCATGGCAGGCAACCTTTATGAGGGGATTGTGGAACATAAAACTGTGTGTGTGTGTGTGTGTGTATATGGGGGGCAAGTTGTTAAGGTTAAAGTGTTATGTTCTATGGTGGGTGACTTGTATGTGTTTGTGTGGGGAGGGGTTTTTGTCAGAGCTATAAGAGAACTCTCATAGAAGTTGTACTTCAGAATGCATAGTGAACAAAGGGCTACTGTGCCTTTTCCTGTTCAAGCAGAAAATAAATGGTTGCTCTTAATTTATATAACTGACTGTATCACTAATATTTTAAAGGTCCAATTTCCACCATACAAGCTATGATTCATATTTAGGCAATAGGATCAAAACATATTTCTTGGAAATGATGCAACCTCTGCCATAAAAGACAAACATAAAAAACAGGCACTGTAGAAGCAAATAACCAATAAGAAAACACACCAAACCAAAAGGGTATAGGGAAGAAAAAGAAAAGGTGCTGTTTGACACAAAACTTTGAGAGAACTACACACATACCTTGGAGAATAATTCCCCCTATCCTTTGTACTGTTATCTAAGAAGCACACACACTGTATAAAGTCTGAACAATGATGACCTACTTTTTTCACTTTGCATGTCATAAATAAAATCGATATGGAGTACATGCCCACATTCCCATAAATGAAGTGAGCAACATGGAACACATACCACGGGAGATTGGGGTTGGGGATCACATTCATTCTGAAATTATTAACAGATTTAGCATCTCTTTGTCTCTGTAGCTCACATTTAAATGAGCATGTCTGCACATGAAGTGCCTTGTCTCACTCTGTGTCTGTCTTTAGAGGATATAATGTGTCAAAACTCTTACTGAAAGAGCTGCACAGGTCCACAGGAGTGACAAGAGGAAGATCTGAAAACTCCTTTGTCATCAGTAATGAGCCAGAAGTCATTAAAACATTACTGCTGGCCTAATTAAGATGGGACATCTGGTCTTTCCTCACAGAATGGATCGCAGTGGAGTACAAATAACTCCTCTATGACAAGTTGAGAGGTGTCATACATCTCAGTGATCATCAATCAACCTGGGACTTATAGAGAGCTTTTATCATTAATTAGCAAAGGCTTTTTTGCAGTGATGAAAGCAGAGAAATTAAAAAAGGATGTTAATGTTTTCCCTGCTAATGCTCAGTAACCCTTTAATGTTGCTGCCAGGTAGTTGGAACTAATTTCCTTTTTTTTTAAGGAAACCAGGTAAACTTGGCTGAAGTCATCTGTGCTCATTGGGATTTAAAGATTAAAACCCTAGTCACTAATTTAGAATACAACAGATTTTTTTTTGTAGTTCTTTCACACAATGAAAAACAGTTTAGCTCTTATTTGGCAGTGGGAATATACATAACACACATACTCAACTCACAAAAAGTTAGGGATATTTGACTTTCGGGTGAAATTTAGGGAAAATGGACAAATTTCACACTACAGACTTATAATATCATGAAAGTAGGGAATTTAAGTAGAAGCACGCGGAATTCCTCATCTCAAACAATGTATTGAAATAAAAGCCAACAGCAGTGGTGGGTATACCACAACAAAAAATGTCAATGTCTCAATAAGTGTCATGTGCCCTTGAGCATCAATTTCCATTTGACAACGATGTCTCATGTTGTTCACAAGTGGACCTATTGTCTGCTGAGGCATGGTATCTCACTCATCTTGAAGGATGACCATCAGGTCATTGAGGTTCTGGGGTACAGAGTTCCAAGCCTCATCAATATGGGATGTGGACAAAGGATGTCCACTAATGGATCTATGTTACAACCTGCTGATGACAACCTGTGGCATTCTAGGCTCAGTGGCTAAGGATCTGAGAACGTCCTGTTTGAAGCCTCACAATGGTGAGGTACTGTTGATCAATTATTAGGTGTCGGCTTGGTCTCATGATGTCAAAATGTGAACAGCATGATCAAGAGGACTGTTTGAATTCCATTCTTAATTAAACCAGGACATTTATTGTTATATTCATGGATTAAACACCTGTGTGAATTTTGCCAGTATGCTACTTGTTAAAGAACAGCAAGTTGTGCAAAACGTACAGAGACAATGAACAGTTGGAGATGTGCATTCAAAAGTTTAGAGAAGTTCACATTAAGTTCACCTGTGAAAAAAAAATGACCCTGGTCTTCCTCTGGAGTCTTCAGGTGTAAATGTCTGTCAGAGAGGACAGGTATGATCCAAAAACGCTTTCTGCTGCCCTCACCACATGCTCCAGGTTCTTCCTGTCCTCCTGTCAGCAGCTAGAGAACCATACAGTACAGGAATGCATTTTGTGAGGGTGAAGAACATGCCCTAACTTCCTCAGGAAATAAGCTCTTTGTTGGTCTCCCCTTCCCCTCACCTGGGCTTCCCCCCTGAAGGGGTGAATCCTCCATGCCTCCTCGCCGAGTATCAAGGTGGGAGTGTGCGTTGGACATTGATGTTTCAAGAATTCGATAATTCTTTCGAATTAGAGATGTTGAGGTCCAGATTTTTTCCGACACCATAGTGTCAAGTGCTGGACCTCCTCCCTGTAGGCAGACTTATTATCAGAAACCAGACCTGCAAAAGTGGTGTCATTAGCAAATTTGACCTGGTATTGGTGAATGGGGGAACTGCCATGAGTAAATAGGCCGTGCCTATTTATATTTGGGACTCCATCCGTTATGGAGTAAAAATAAAAATTTTATTTAAGAAAAAAAATCCAGTGATCCATCGGCTAGGATGTGCTACCTACGGTGGCCGGGGGGTGCAAACCAACATTACAAAATCTAACACACTTTTACAAACCTAAAGACAAATTTACATTTCAGAAAACAAATTAATTTTCAGAAAACAAAATTTACATTTCAGAAAACAAAATTTAAAATTTCAGAAAAAAAATTTTTAATTTCAGAAAAAAAATTTACATTTAGAAAAAAAATTAAAAAAGATGCAAAAAAACTTTTACAAGTACTGAAACAAATTTACATTTGACAAAAAACAAACGGAAAGGGGGGAATGTACCAACTCCGAAGCTGAACCAAATCAGCCCCCTGGGGCTGCAAACCTTTTGAAAAAGGACCCGGGGTTTCGTGGGCTGGGGCCCTTCCGTCGACCGCTTTAAAAAAACCAGCGCCATAGAAAGAGAAAAGGGTCCTTCTATGGCGCTGGCTAAAAAAGGAGGCCGGAAGTAAGCAGCTGTGGATTGGGATGGTCTAGCCTTTACCAGCTGTTCCCGCCCTCACCTCAGCGTAACAGCTGTCGCCTAGCAACCATTGCTGCAAGGAGAAAAAAGCAGTTAAAGCAGAATGGAGCGAACTTCTGGTAGTTTTTTTTTAATTTTTGAGGAAAACTTCAGCAGTTTTTCGTCGTCGCAGACATCCCCTTTATCTGGGTTTGAGGGATAATCTGTTCAAGTAAAAAAAGGTTTGATTTAACTTAAAGCTTCTAGCTAAAAAAAAAATAGATAGCAACTTTATGGCTAATGTATGTCGACATATTTTTAATTAATATATATATATATATAATAAATAAAAAAAAAAAAACAACAAATTAAATTTTTTAAGATAGATGGGGAATTATAAAGTATTTGATCCCCGGGCTGGTCTTAGATAATTATATAATAATGCAGGTTTTTGGGGGGATTAGTATCTATTTGCTTTGATCACTTAAAAATCCAGAAGCATGGCCTTAAAAAATAATGTGTTTTCCCCATCGCCATTCTTCCCGTTTTTAGACCAGACCCCTTTTTACTGCAGGATCAACCTGAGGGCCCCAGTCCTTTGGAAATGCTTCTTCAACCAGGAGGACACCAGGCCTGATTTTTGGCTGAGCAGGGAGTCTCTGGCAGTGCTGCTTAACCTTTTGCACTAGGATGGGCGACATGGATGGGGTGCTACTATTGAGACCTTGGTTTTCCTTTTCTGGCTGGCAAGTGGCACATCCTGGTCTGCAGAGTGTTTGGGATGCCTCGCTTTACTGTCCATCGCATCGTCCACAGAGTTACAGAGGAGATCGTGGCTATTCGTCACGAGGTCATCTATTTTCTAAAGACCCCTGAGGACTTGAAGGCAGTGTCCCGTGAGTTTGCAGGGCTGGATGCCACAGAGCTTTTCTTAAAGCTGTGGGTGCAATTGAATGGCTGCCATATCCGCATCTGGTGTACAAGCGACCCTGATGGTCAGTGCTACAGGAACAGGAAACTCTTCCCTTCCATAATCCTGCAAGCAGTTTCTGACCATTGGGGCCATTTTATGGACACGTATGTGGGCTGGCCTGGGTCACTGCATGACTCTAGGGTGCCTTCCCACAGCCCACTGTACAGACAGTCATTTTTATCCTCCTCAAGGGCATTTTATCCTTTGCTGATGGAGGGTACCCATGCCTCCAATATCCACCCCCCCCCCATCAATCCCTACAAGAAGAAAATACAAAGGGTGGGAGCTCAGCGTTTAAAACAGGATCATTCCAAAAACACGCTCTAAATAGAGCGTGTTTTTGAATGATGAAAAACCAGATTCAGGGGCCATCTCCTGACAGCACTGGAGGTGCACCACACCTTTTGTCCCTCACGTAGGGTTTTGACCTAGATTCCTTTTTATATATTACATTATACATAATATATACACATACACACATATGCACCCTTTTTAAACTGTTTTAGGTCAGAACACCATGCACCATCCCCCACAAACACTCCCTTGGTGCTGGGGATGTCATGGCCCCCCAGAGGATGACCGAGGGGGTGTAGAAGAGAATGAGGTCAGGACTGAGGCAGTCAGCGGTGCTTTTGGGAAAGGACCAGCTTTCAGCTGAGGGTCTGCCCTAGAGGAGGTCCACCAGAACATGACTACTGTGTGCAGGAAGTAAAATTATAGATGTGATTCTTTTGTAATATTTTGTGAGCACCATCTTCTAATTCTGCATTTTTTGATTACATCTTAGTGATGTGGCGGGTTTCAATTCAGCCAGGCCCTTTTTAAAACTTGAGGACGATACCGTGGACAGCGGATAGAGGCATCACAAACATCTGCAGACCCCTGTGTGAGCTTCGCTCCAGAAAAAAAAACCGCAGGGTCTCTGTTGCAGCATCCCATCCATTTTCTCTGACCTTGCGAGAGACTTAGCCACACCGCCAGAGACTTTTCTGTCAGAAAAAAATCCCCTTTTTGTTCTGTTGAAGAGGTGTTCCGGAACGGTCACTCGGTTTGATCCCTGCGTCACCATTGTAAATACTTGTAGATATTTTTTTTTATGTTTTTGTGTTTTGTAATCTTGATCTTTTTAAATTTTCTTTTTTTCCCCATTCTGTTTAAAAGTATTTGTAATTTTCCAAATAAACTTTGTGTTTACAAATTTAAATGAAGTTGATGTATTGTTAGACAAAATGTAAAAAACATTAGTGACAAGAACAATTTGAAATTTATTAGAACACCTTAAAACTTTAAGAAAAAAATCTGAACAAAAAATTAATATTTCTTTTTTTTTTTCACCTTTTTTTGGTGCCATTTTTTTCAAGATGGAAAAAAGTCTTTCCATTCTCTGTGTCCTCCTCTCCTCTGCTTTTCTCTGTAGCCCCAGTCCTCCCTGATCAATCCATCATCTCCTCACTTTGTCCCTTTTTTTTTTTCTGACCCTTCCTGCGGCTCACTGTCTTCCCTTCTCCATCTCCATCTGTTTGCCCACCGCTCCGCTTGGCCATGGAGTGTCCTCAGGATGGAGGCAATTAGGACAGGATGTTTAGGAAGGCCTCTGTCCCAACACCTCATCCATGAGGACAAAAACCAGGCCCCAAGTAGCACAGTGGGCTTTTCAATGATCCCCTCTCCTGACCTGGATACTTACAATCCTAAAGTTAGAGGGAAAAATAAAGAGTTGACCAAAAAAGACTTTTATGAAATATTATTTTATTTTTTGTGTGACATGAGAACTTCTAAACATACTCTAAATTCTTTTTTTTTTTTTAAATGTCCCCCATTGTTTGGGCTGCAAGGGGGGACCTTCCCCGTTTGCCCATCTTTTTCAAGAATTGTCCTAAAAAACAAAAGGAAAGAGGGGGAAAACCCAAAAAAAGATGTTAATCACTGGGGGTGGATATTATGAAAGTAGAAAGATAGGAGTTTTGAAAAAAGGACAGAAAACCGACTGCAAAAAATGGTTATTTGTTTTTGAGTTTTTTGCTCCAGTAAAAAGGTGGTCACCCCTGAGCTTAATAAACTGGCCCCGTCTGCTCCTTGTCCCAAAAAAAATTGAAAATACCCAAAAAAAAAAACATCTTGCTTAATACCAGAGCAAAAATAAAGCCTTTTTTAATTTGACATTTGTCTCAATTTGAAAAAAAATATTAAAATATTTTTATGAAAAGCCTAAAACAAGCTCTTTCAAACTATTAACTCTTTACTAAGATTCACTTACATTTGGAAGTGTATTCCTGTCGGGTGAACAATGGAATCAGAAATTATAATGCTAGCTGAATTATAAATAAACTTTTAAAACATATGGCGACATTTCTTCATCAAAAAAATATGAAAAACTTTTTTTATTCTCAATCAGACTCTCCAGCGGTACAGTTAGATTACATTAAAAAATGTCCATTTATTTTGGTAAAAAAATATCACCTGAAATGTCAAATCGATTTTCAGTAAAATTAAAATAATATTACATAAACTGTTTTGAAATCACTTTTTAAACGTTTACTGTGATGACTGCCAGCGGGAGCTTAGTGCGGGAGTTCGGTCAGATATCTCCAAGTTCAGCTTGCCTCACCGCCGGGAAAGGCTGGATAGGCAACGGGGTACTACGGCGGGAAAAAAGAAAACTCCGAAACACGTTGGAGCACGATTGAAATTTTAAGCGATGTCTAGATAAATCAAGCAGATATTTCACGTTTTAATAGTTATATTCCCCCACTAAAAAAAAATTTAGAGTTTAATTTTGTCACAGAAAGTGTAATTTTCACAATTTACTCACAGCTTTTTTGCTATGGTCCGCCCCGGCTTCCCCCGCTTGACCAATCCGCTTCGACCCGCAAGAAAAATGGAAAAAAGATGGGCCGCGGGAAAGGATACTCACGACCCATCCTCACATCGGGCAAGAGAAGGGGCACATTTGTCGGGGCCGCATTTGAGGGAGTCTCGGAATGATTCATAAATTGGGATAGCCTTCGTCGCCGCGCTGTAACGTAATCGGCCTACAAATACGGCCTTCGAAGGATGCAGCCCCTGAAGGACACAATGAGTGCAACCGTTATCATTTCCGGGTCACCCTTGGCGTTGGTACATTCCTTTTCCGGTTGATTTTGTCAAATGTAAATTTGTTTCGGTACTTGTAAAAATGTTTCGCATCTTGTTAAATTGTTTTCTGAAATGTAAATTTGTTTTCTGAAATGTTAATTTGTTTTCTGAAATATTAATTTGTCTTTAGGTTTGTAAAAGTGTTTTAGATTTTGTAATGTTGGTTTGCACCCCCCGGCCACCGTAGCTACCTAACATGGAAGCACATCAATCGGATGCTAGAAGCGCTATAAAAACCCATCAAGTACAGCTGAAGTTGACCTCCAAGAAAAAGATGAAAAGCCATGGACCTACTTCAGGGACCAGTTTAGCTATAAATACAATAATGACAAAAGCTTTATTATGCAGAGTACAATTTATTTGCCTAAAGAGATTAAACTATCTGCATTTAAAAAACTCAACATGGAATCCTGGCAGCACATGGAGGCAAATAAAAAAGGCTTTACAGTTTAGTGACAAACTATAATTTTTCTTGGACAGTGGTCCATGACATGCATATGTTTTATTTAAAGCTATTTAAAGCTATCATTTGCACTAACCAGGTGCACATCTCATTACTGCAGGTAGGAGTCAATAAGTGGACAGCATCTGGTGTATGTTCAAGACTATGACCATGTTAACAAGCTACATAATATTTTAACAATAAATGTAAATTATCTGAGTTTTTTCTGGTACTTGTGATAATTCTTAATTCGATCGTATTGTCTCAAGATAAAAACAGAGGATCAGGTGCTTAGTTTGGAATCAGGTATTTCAAACGATAATATATGAGGGATAGTGAATATATTGGACAAAGGAGGGGATGAAGATCAGAACTCCCAGGGTCTGGTAAAGAGGAAAACCACAGAGAAGCTTCATAGATGTAGTGAAGGATGCAGAGGGACTGGTGGGACAGAGAAGGATGCTGAGATGGTGGAGATGATCAGCTGCAGAGAATCCTAAAGACAGCAGCTGACAGAGGAAATTTGGCAATTTATGTTTACACAAACACACACACACTACCTCCCAAGCATTCACGTCATATGTTGACATGTTTTATATTTGTTTTGTATTTTCATTTATAAAGGTTCTCCTTTAAATAAAAACAGTTGAGACCAATATCTCCTCCTTTCCTTTATGAAATGCATGAAAGGAACTTTCTGCTCATAACAAGGTTACTAAAAGTACTTTAAGTTGAATTTTAATGAGGTACGTTTTACTTTTATTTGAGTAACATTTTACACTGTTAATTTTACTAGTATTTAAGTTAGGTTTTATCAAACTAACTCTGCTTTAACTTGAGTACATTATTTTGTACTCTTTTCACCTCTGAAAGTTAAATGTACAAACGATGCTGGAGAGTGATAAGATTATAGATAGTGTAGCAGAAAAAAGTCGGTTGCTGCAGAGGTTACTTATACACTGAACAGTGCAGGTGTACAAATACAGTAGATTTCCAGTTTTTCTTCCCCTATATGTGTCATATTTTTAGTAATTTGCTTGACCCACATGCAAACACACTCAGGAAACCAGAAAAGGTTGAAGGGTTTATTTTACAGGTTGAATAATTGTGCATTGTAGAACCAGTGGAAGAGGAACAGGTTTCGCAGGTTCTCTGGAGAGAAAGGCTCAGATTAATTCAGAGTTTTCTTTTAGAATAATGTCCCAGAAGATCCAAACAATTTGCTTACTTGAGTCGTGTGTTGTAAATACTCCGGAGGGGTTTACCGTTGAGAAAGGGAGTTGTTAGTCCAAGGAAGTAATCCAACTAGAAGCGGTTCACAGTTGGTCACAATTTTCAACAAAACAGATGCTGGGAAATCCAGGAGCTCAGCCACAGTCAATGGAAGTGAGATCCAAAAGCGCTTACGGTCAGGCTGCAAAATAGTTTTGTCCAGGTTCCAAGTGTACAGAATCCACCCACAAAGAGCACAAATAACACAGGCAAGATTACTCAGGCTAGAGATTACCACATGGGCAAACACTCAGCCGAGGAAGGACTGATGGCAGGCTCCTAAATACTCCTCAGCTGGCACACAGCATCAGCCGTAGATCTGGAACACCTGTGGTGAGAACCAGCAGTGGCTCCAGAATGACCTCTAGTGGCGAAACACAGCAATACCCCCAAGTCACAACAGTACCCCTCCTTAACGACCGCCTCCAGGTGGTCCAGACGAGGTAGAGGGTTGAGAGGCCAGAAAATCCGAGATCAGGGATGGGTCACAAATGAAGGATCGGGGAACCCAGGTACGGTCCTATGGACCGTGACCCCCCCAATCCTCTAAATACTGCCACCCGCAGCCGCGCCGTCGGGAGTACACAATCCGACAGACGGGGAACACAGGGTGACCCCCAAGGTCCCGGGTGGGTGGAGGGGGCTCGGCCGGAGGGCTAAGGACACTGGTCTGGACAGGCTTGATTTGGGAAACATGAAAGGTCGGGTGAATGCGCATAGAAGCGGGTAGGCGCAGGCGAACAGCCGTGGGACTGATTATAGGGTCGATAACACGAGAAGCCAGTTTGTTAGATAAGGATTTCAAAGGTACATCACGGGCAGACAACCATACCTTCTGGCCAGGGGAATATTCGGACGCAGGTACCCTACGATGGTCAGCGTAGTGGCGATTCTGCTCGTTAGTGCGTTGCAGGGCAGCAACAGTGTTGGTCCAGATCCTTTGACAGCGATGGATATGGTGCTGAACAGAGGTTACAGATATTTCTTTTTTCGTCTGCAGGAAACATTGGGGGTTGGTAACCCAGAGACACCTCAAAGGGGGACAGTCCAGTGACTGCGGAAACATGAGAATTGTGAGCATATTCGATCCATAGCAGATACTCACTCCAAGTGGTTGGGTTGGTTGTGGTTTGACATCGGAGCATGGATTCCAGTTCTTGATTCATTCTTTTGGTTTGTCCGTTGGTCTGAGGATGATAGCCAGAGGAGAGAGAAACTTTAGCGTTTAATGCAAGACAAAATTGCTTCCATACCTGTGAGGTGAATTGTGGGCCACGATCAGACAGGATCTCCTGAGGAAGGCCATGGAGACAAAACACGTGTTGGACCAGTAACTGAGCCGTCTGAAAAGCAGAAGGAAGTTTCCTTAGAGCAACTAGATTACATGATTTGGAGAATCAATCCACCACCGTCAGAATGGTTGTCATGCCACGTGAGGGTGGCAAACCCGTAACAAAGTCCAAGGCAATATGAGACCAGGGTTGTTTGGGTATGGGTAGAGGTTGAAGTAATCCAGCAGGGGGTCGGTGAGAAATTTGCTCCAGGCACAGATCGTGCAGGCTCCAATAAATCCTTTGACGTCATTATGCAGTGTTGGCCACCAAAACTGACGAGAGATCAGGGCAATGGTTAGGGAGGAACCAGGATGTGCGGAGAACTTAGAGTGAAACCATTGAATCAGACGGGAGCAGACAGACAAGGGAACATAGGTCCTGTTAGGGGGACAGTTGCCTGGGCCAGGGTCTGTAAGTGAAGCCTGTGTGATGAGATTATCGATCTCCCAGGTAACAGAGCCGATCATACAGTTGGTAGCTAAAACGGGAACAGGCTCCTCACAGGTTACTTCAGGAGAGTACTGACGGGACAGGGCATCAGGTTTGACATTTTTCGTTCCAGGACGGTAAGAAATGGTTAGGTTAAATCATGAGAAGAATAATGACCAACGGGATTGACGTGGATTTATCCGTTTAGCTGACTGGAGATAGGAGAGGTTCTTGTGATCAGTCCAGACCAGTACTGGGTGTTCTGTGCCCTCCAGCCAGTGACGCCACTCCAAGGAGAGTTTGATGGCCAGGAGTTAATGATTCCCCACATCATTATTTCTCTCGGTAGGTGATAGTCTGCAAGTATAAAAAGCACATGGATGGAGTTTATTATCTTCACTCGAGCGCTGAGACAACACAGCACCGACTCCAGAATCAGAGTCCTCCACTTCCAGGATGAACTGTTTAGATGGCTCGGGCTGGAGAAGGATGTGCGCCACAGTGAATCTCTCTTTCAGAGCCACAAAGGCAGAGTTTCCTTCAGGAGTCCAGGAAAAAGCAACCTTAGTAGAAGTGAGACTAGTGAGTGGGGCAGCAGTACGACTAAAGTCTTTTATGAAACGGCGATAAAAGTTTGCAAAGCCAAGACAACGCTGAAGTTGCTTCCTGGAATCTGGCAGGGGCCAATCTAACACGGGCATAATCTTAGCTGGGTCAGGGCAGGGCTGACCACACTTCAAAATGAACCCCAGGAAGGACAGATGGTTTGTGGAACTCGCATTTTTCAGCTTTAACAAACAGTTTGTTTTCGAGTAGACATTGAAGTACAAGACGGACATGGAGACGATGCTCAGACAAATCTTTAGAAAAGATAAGGATATTGTCCAAGTAAACAAAGACGAAAATGTTCAAAAAAATCCCGGAGAACATCATTAACCAGGGCCAGAAATACCGCTGGTGCGTTGCATAACCCGAATGGCATCACCAAGTATTCAAAATGACCCAAGGGTGTTTTAAATGCTGTTTTCCACTCATTCTCCTGTCTGATGCGCACTAGATGGTAAGCATTGCGCAAATCTAGTTTGGAGAAAACAGTTGCCCCCTGAGCAGGCTCAAAAGCCGCAGACATGAGTGGAAGAAGATGTTTATTCTTTATCGTGATAGCATTTAGCCCCCGGTAGTCAATGCAAGGGCGTAAAGAACCATCCTTCTTACTGACAAAAAAGAAACCCGCCCCTAGTGGCGATGAAGAATGCCGGATAAGCCCAGCGGCAACAGAGTTGGTAATGTAATCCTCCAAGGCCTGGCGTTCAGGACAAGAGATTGGACACAACCTGCTGGAGGGGAGTGGAGCACCTGGAAGCAGGTCGATAGCACAGTCATAAGGACGGTGTGGTGGCAGACAAAGGGCTTGCTGTTTACTAAACACTTGGCGTAGATCATGATACTCAGGTGGAACCTCCGAAAGGTCCGTGGAATCAGTCTCCTCAGGCGATGTTGGTGTGGAGGTTGGGGGAACAGCGGACTGTAAACAAGTAGAAAGGCAGAATGAAGACCAGGAGAGAATACCAGACTTAGTCCAATCGAGGTGGGGATTATGTAGACTCAGCCAACTGAACCCCAAAACAGTTGAGGAATGAGATATAGGAAAGACGTAAAAGGATATTATCTCCCGATGGTTTCCTGAGAGCACAAGTTGCAACGGTTCAGTGCGATGTGTTATGCAAGGCAGTTCCTTTCCATCTAAGGCCTCGGCTCTCAGAGGCGTGGAGAGTTGTACAGTTCTGATTCCAAGTTTCTCCACCAATGTACTGTCAATGAGATCACGTTCACAACCTGAGTCGACAAGAGCGGTGAGTTCATGTGAAGAATGGGGCAGCAGGATCTTGGCAGGAAGTATTAGGCGGGGACATGTAGGTATTTTGGTATGGTCCGTCAGACTCCCCGTCCTTACTGACAGACCCGATCTTTTGGCCGAATTGGACATGAGGGTAGGTACTGCTCAGAGGAACCACAGTAAAGGCAGAGGTTGGCGGTTCGTCTCCTCTGTTTCTCCTCTGGGGTGAGATGAGCACGCCCCATCTGCATAGGTTCTATTTCAGATGACTGGCCAGGAGTGGGTAACATAGGGGTCTTCTTGAAAGTAGAGACAATCGTACTCCTGCCAGCGAAAGAGCCTTCGGCACGTGTCCTCCTCCTGTCTCTGAGCCGATTGTCTATTCTAGTAGCCAGGGCTATGAAATCGTTGAGAGCCTCAAGCTAATCAAGTGTGGCTAGTTCATCCTTTAAGGACTTGTTTAATGCTTGAAAAAAAAAAAGCAGTCTTTAATGCAATGAAGCGGCTGCTAATGTGCGAAATTCAATGGTAAACTCGGTTACTGTCCTGTGGCCCCGTTTCAGGTTCCATAATCGGCGGGATAAGCCCGTCCGATCAGTGGAAACAGAAAAAGTCAGTCGAAATTCATCGATGAAATCCTTATAAGAGCAGCGAAAACATGAAGGATCCTGAAACCTGGCTTCAGCTCATTTTAACGCTTTACCAGTGAGTAAGCCTAAGATGAATGATATCTTAGCTTCTTCTACAGGGAAGGAATGAGGAGAACGGTTAAAAACCAGAAAACATGTGCAAAAGAAATCCACCACAGTCAACCTCACTGGAGAACTTCTCCGGGATGAGGGAAGTGACGTCACGAAAGGTAGACGAGTGAGGAATGGATGGTGCAGCAGCACCGCCAGGCGGAATGGAGGACGTACAGACATTAGGCTGTTCATTCTGCAGAAACCTTTGCATTTGTCCAGCCATCTGTTCCAGACATTGATTAGAAAAAGTTAGTTGTTCCTGTAACGATCTGAGCATGGCATCATGTGACTGGACTAGCAGATTCTGGTCAGCAAACAGTTTACTGAGTGGGTCTGCTGGGTCTTGTTGGGCTGAGTGTGCTGTCATATTTTTAGTAATTTGCTTGACCCACATGCAAACACACTGAGGAAACCAGAAAAGGTTAAAGGGTTTATTTTACAGGTTGAATAATTGTGCATTGTAGATCCAGTGGAAGAGGAACAGGTTTCGCAGGTTCTCTGGAGAGAAAGGCTCAGATTAATTCAGAGTTTTCTTTTAGAATAATGTCTCAGAAGATCCAAAAAATTTGCTTACTTGAGTCGTGTGTTGTAAATACTCCAGAGGAGTTTATCATTGAGAAAGGGAGTCGTCAGTCCAAGGAAGTAATCCAACTAGAAGCGGTTCACAGTTGGTCACAATCTTCACCAAAACAGATGCTGGGAAATCCAGGACCTCAGCCACAGTCAATGGAAGTGAGATCCAAAAGCTCTTATGGTCAGGTTGCAAAATAGTTTTGTCCAGGTTCCAAGTGTACAGAATCCGCCCACACCTCACAGGTACTGTCAGGAAGCAAACACAAACACAAGATGAGCAAAGAGCACAAATAACACTCAGGCTAGAGATTACCACATGGGCAAACACTCAGCCGGCGAAGGACTGATGGCAGGCTCCTAAATACTCCTCAGCTGGCACACAGCATCGGCCGTAGATCTGGAACACCTGTGGTGAGAACCAGCAGTGGCTCCAGAATGACCTCTATTGGCGAAACTCAGCAATACCCCCAAGTCACAACAATATGTCAGGTTCACGTTTTTAAGTTTTGGAAGTTATTTTGTTGAAAGGCAAGAAACTCTGTGGCTTTGTTATATTTACCCTATAGGCTAAATAGGCACATATATATTGTTGCTGTAAATAATATTGGCCATCTGAGAATAAAAGTCATCACATTAGCACTTTAACTATGTGTGTATTTATAAGCCTTTATTTTTCGTTAATATTTACAATTTTACATTTAGACAATGGAACAAATTTTGTTCAGTAATAAAAACATTGCCAGACTTCAGTGACACAGTAAGGCAAGTTATCATGCACGAGATTCCTTTTGTGTCAAGGGTATTGCCAAGAAGACTGCTAAATAGTAGTGGTAATGTGGAGTACTAGAAAAAGTTAAAGATAAAGTGCTGCAAAATCATTGCAACCTTGCAGACATAGATACTATTTTGCAGACACTATTTTGATCCTGCTGTTTTGCAAAGGCTCACACATAAATCTACATTTGTATACTCCAGTCCAATAGATGGCAAAATTGCACATGGTTGTCCATTACTTACCAAAAAATAAATTTCAAGATTAAATTCACCCCAGTCTGTGTCTTCGTGTGCATGGTTGATAGATTGTATTAGGTTTACTTATATTTTGTGTGTTTAGATGGACAAAGGTCAAACAGCGTACATAATGTGCATACACATCTGTGACCAAACCTCAATAAGCAGGCTGCTGTTTACACACTCACAATAAAAGTACAAATCAAACACTAAAAACCATTTCAGTGTATGAAAATAACTGGTAAATGGACTGAACTTATATAGCGCTTTTCCAGTCATACAGACCGCTCAAAGCGTTTTACACTTGAGCCACATTCACCCAATCGCACTCATTAACGCTCACACATTCATACACCGATACTCAGATCGGTAGACAATTTGAGGTTAAGTGCTTTGCCCAGGGGCACATCGACATATGGCAGGAGGAAGCTGGAATCAAACCCACAACCTTCTGATTGCAAGACAACTACTCTTCCTACTGAGCCACAGAACTGGAGCCCAAGGGATAAAATTTATTCTCTTGAAATAATTATTCTTATTGTGTGCTAATATTGAGGCATAACGGGAGAGCTACTTCTCTTTTTTGCAGTTATTATTTGTTTGGAGTCTGTGGAAGTATGTGTATACTATGTATATCTACACTTACTGCTTGCATAATAGGTATCTGCATTTTCATCCTTATAAAATATTTCTGCTACAGTGCTCCACTTACTCACCTAGTGTGCTGAAGATAGACAGTGTTACAGAGAATGACTCATTAAATTGTAGTCCACTTGCACCTGTCTACACTTTAGGATTGATTTTAAGATAAAAATTTTGGCTTTTACGTGTTTAAACAGTCAGAGCTTCTGCACAGAACTGTCAGGTCAGAACATTAGTTGCTTTTAGATGTTCCTAGGACTCGTCTTGTGATCCGAGGAGACAGCATTTTCTGTTGTTGCGCCCAAACTCTGGAACAAACTTCATCTTGATGTGAGGATGGCTAATACCTTAAATAATTTTAAATATGTTTTAAAAGCCCATCTTTTTAACTTGGTTTTTAATCCCAGTTGAGCAGAAATAACAGGCTGTTTTTGTAATCATTAGTCTATTTTTTCTTACTGTTTATATTGTATTTAGCTGTTCTTTTTTTTCTTGATTATTTTTATGTTTTTGTTAAATTTTTATTTTTGGACCTGTACAGCTCTTTGGTCACTTGGGTGTGTAAAGCGCTCTATAAATAAAGGTTGATTGATTAATTGGGTGGCTGTGGTCTTTTTTGTCTTTCAGTATCTGTATAGAAGTATTTCTCCATCATCATTGTGGTCAACACAAATACTGGTAGATACAGCCGAAATACAATCAGGTTGTGGTTTTCCGGTTTTCAGATGATGGATTGGACACTGCATGGAGAGCTGTTAAACCTTGAAGTATTGCTTTTAAACATCTCCATAACCTAATCCCTGACCTGTCTGCTGTGTTCATTGGGCACCATGGTGCTGTTTGTTCACTGATGTTCTGCAACAGACCTCTAAGGCCTTCACAGAACATACTGACATTAACTTACAAACAGGTAGACTATATTTACTATTGGTGTATTGGTACACAAAAATTACGGTTCAGTACGTACTTCAGTTTCAAAGTCACAGTGTGGTACTTTTTCGGTTTGCTTCAATCAAAAGGAAACAAATAAAAAGTGGCCACTATAGAACTGACAGGAGATCGGGTGTGATGTTATTTATTAATAAAGGATAAATACTGTAAGTATACCCACTGACTGACTGTCTGGAAGGATGGATGGATAGAACTATTGGAACTGTTTTAATATTTGACAGATGTACTTCAATGCACAATGCTCATATGCCTTGCAGCGTTTTTGCAGTAGGCAGCTAGATTGAGACTTTAGATTTGATTTTTTAATAGTACCAGTGAGTTGTTTTTAGATGAGTAATACTGTTAAGTACAGAGAGAGCTATGTACCTTATTGCTGTTTAAAGATGTGTACACTGACATAAAGCTATGGCTCAATTAATTTCCATTCAGTTCAATTTATATAGCGCAAATTCACAACACTCAAGGCACTTTACAAAGTCAGTTCAATCAAATTATACAGATTTCAAGTCATGTACATACATTGATCCTAACTATCAAGACTTTCTGCCCTGGTCCCCCTTGCAAATGAGATCTTGATCTCAATAGGGTTTTCATCTGGTTAAATAAAGGAAATGAAATTAATTATCAAACAATGCAGTCAAATTCAATTTATTATTCAAACTAGTAAAAAAAGTTTTTCTATCTAAGGAAACCCAGCAAATTACATTGAGTCAGTGACTTGCAACATTTACTCCTCCCTGATGAGCATGTAGTGACCATGGACAGTCACTTGCATTAATTGTGTAGCAATTTCTCATACTGAGCATGCATGTTAAAAGGCAATCATCTATTTTTCTGTTATCAAGAATGATATATGTTTATTGTATTACAATTCACTGGTATGTTCCTTAAACCACTCATTAGATTTAGACATCTCAAATACTATATTTTCTCTGTTAACTGTAAACCCTCCCGCTGTCCTTACTCAGTGCTTGAACAGAGGAAGGTAGATATCACAGGAGGCGAGAAACAGTCTTTTCCTCCCCGAAACCTAGACATAAAGACAACAAAAAAATAATAAAAAAATAAAAAATAAAACATAGCCGGGGTCTACCCGACCCCTCTGGGACAGGAGGGGGGAGGGGGAAGGAAGTATAAATAAATAAATAAATAAATAAAATGATAAGCATAGCCGGGGTCCACTTGACCCCATCTGGGACAGCAAGCGGGGAGGGGTGAGGGAATAAAATAAAATGAAAAACATAACCGAGGGTCCAACCGATCCCTCTGGGACAGCGGGGAAAAGTAAAAAAATAAAATAAAATGAAAAGCATAGCTGGGGTCCAACTGACCCCTCTGGGAAAGCGGGAGAAGTAAATAAATAAATAAATACATAAATATCTACGCCACATAAACTTCCAGGGTGTGACGGGTTATAATATACCTTTGTCAGGATCTGTCCTCCCCAACCCCATCTCTTTCTCTTACAGAAACCGCTTCAGTAACCACAAGAGCACAAACTGAGAAGATATATGTTTTTTATTCACTCAATCACAAGACAGCATACATGAGAAGGTTCACTCACTTCAATAATAATAATGATAATAATAATAATGAGGCTCTCCAATAGAGCACAGTTGTCTTAGACGATAAACTTCACGAGTGTTTGCATACATGTCTAGAATCACTGCGTGAATTGTACAGGAAGATTTCAGTTCATACAAGACCGTCTCCACTATTATTTTCACAGTCGGATCCTCTGCTTTTAGGCTTCGTAGCGTCAGCAGATTCTGAATAGCGGGAATGAATAGGGGAGTCGACGCACCATGGGATCGTACTGGAGTTGATAATAATCCTCATACACATCAACCACATCAACTGGGCATCGGGGTGGTGGGGGGGTTGGACGTACTCTGACCTTTGTTGCTTCAGAAGACTGAAGATGACATCTGACATCATGTCTGGCATTTATTTATTAGGCGACCTAAGTGCGAACACACACACACACACACGCACTTACACACAAAGCTACAGAAAAGTATGTACAAGGTTTCCAACAGTAGCTACTACTGGATAAAAAACGATTAAGAACCAATTGAAACGGAGCCCCTAGTTCAGCATTACAGTCAGAGCCAAAAACAATTGCGAGGAAATGTAACAAAAACACACAGTTGCAGTTTTCAAGGCATGCAAACACCCGGGTGCAGGCCCATGTGTACAAAATGTAGTAAGTTCTTTCCAAAAAAAAAAAATCAAAATAAAATAAAGCTTAGTTTTGTTTTTGATTCTCTTTTGTTTGTCTTTGCTTAGTCTCTCCTGAGACTATAAAATCCACAAACTCCCAACATCGACCGTTGGTCAACTCGACAAAACGCTGGAAGACTCGGACTCTGTGGACAGTGGAGTCGCTTTCTGCCTCCATCAGCCGCCGCTGCCGCCGCTGCTCCTGCTGCTGCTGCCGCCGCTGCTGCCAATGATGATTGTCGCTAGCGTGCTCCTGGCTGTTTGGTTGAACTTCACACCCAGGAAGGCATAGAGCATGGGGTTCAGGCAGCAGTGGAAGTAGGCCAGCGCTTCGGTGACGGAGATCCACGTCTTCACCGCCCGCTGCACCTCGTAACTAGAGGCATGGTTGGGAGGTCCGTCGGGAGGAAGATCTTGTTGAAGTTGCCTCGAGCGCATGGCTCATGGACGTTTAGGTCAAAGTCTGCGGACCCGTCAGAGGTGTTGGTGTTGGCAGTGCTGTTGTCAAAAAACAGCTCGCACGCATTGTCCTCCTAAATAGAAAAGTGTTTTGTTTTTTTTGTTTTCAACATCTCAAAAGCCAGAAAATAATTGTTTATAAACTAGAGTTTCTAACCACAATAGTGGTCCTAACTTTAACTGCTCTCAAGCATAACGGTTTAAAAAACTTGTGCTCACATGTTTATTGATATAGGAATTCAATTCAATTCAATTCAGCTTATTTATATAGTGCCAATTCACAACACATGTTGTCTCAAGGTACTTCACAAAAGTCAGGTACATACATTACAATTAATCATAATCACTGAAGAGTGCAGTCAGATTCTGTTATTTTTTCAAATTGGATAAAAAGTTTTTCTATCTAAGGAAACACAGCAGATTGCATCCAGTCAGTGACTTGCAGCATGTAGAGACTACTGTCTCTACATGAGCATGTAGAGACAGTGGATAGTCACTGGAGTTGACTTTGCAGCAATCCCTCATACTGAGCATGCATGTAGCGACAGTGGAGAGGAAGAAACCTCCAGCAGAACCAGGCTCAGTGTGAGCGGCCATCTGCCACGACCGACTGGGGGTTAGAGAGAACAGAGCAGAGACACAAAACGAACAAAGAAGCACTGATCCAGGAGTACTTTCTATGGGAAGGAAAAGTAAATGTTAATGGATGTAGCTCCTTTAGTCGTTTCACCTAGAAAGAAGGAACAGATAAACTCTGAGCCAGTTTTCAAGATTAGCGTCTGAAAGAGAGCACATAGAGTTAGTCACAGTAAAAGCTCAGTCAGTAGCTATATCTAGGAGAGAGAAAGGGTTAAACACTGAAAGACAGGGCCATGTGGATCATCGGTAGAGGGTGAGCATTAAGTTGTTGCCAGCAGAAGCTTGGACTATGCCCCCTCCAGAAAGGTGTCACAGGTAGACACAGAGTCAGGCCAGGTGTAGCTTCTAGGAAGAGAAAAGAGAGAGAACAAAGTTAAAAGCTGAAATAACAGCAAATAATAAAAAATTGAAGAGTAGTGTGAGAATGTAGCGAAAGGGGTGAAAGTGGTCATTATGTCCTCCAGCAGCCTAAGCCTATATCAGCATAACTACAGAGATAGTTCAGGATAACCTAAGCCACTCTTACTATAAGCTTTATCAAAAAGGAAAGTTTTAAGCCTAGCCTTTAAAGTAGACAGTTTGTCCATCTAGAGCCCAATGATGGCCATTGTTATACTAAAAACCACAAGGATTGGGATACCTCTCTCTGTCAGATTGATTATAACCACTGGAAAAGAGAAGGGGTCATACAGGTAGCAGAAATGGAGGGTGTGTTTGCACCTCAACCATAACTGAGCCGGTTTAGGCTAATCCTGACTCCCCCTTACGCCATCCAACAGGGAGGGAGGAAGACGAGGTAAAAATAAGGAAGATAGCTCAGGATAACCTAAGCCACTCTAACTATAAGCTTTATCAAAAAGGAAAGTTTTAAGCCTAGCCTTAAAAGTAGACAGGGTGTCCGCCTCACGGACTAAAACTGGGAGCTGGTTCCACAGGAGAGGAGCCTGATAACTAAAGGATCTGCCTCCCATTCTACTTCTAGAGACTCTAGGAACCACCAGTAAACCTGCAGTCTGAGAACGGAGTGCTCTGTTCTCTGATGTATGATGGAGCTAAATCATTAAGGGCTTTATATGTGAGGAGGAGAATTTTAAATTCTATTCTGGATTTAACAGGGAGCCAATGAAGGGAAGCTGAAGTAGGGGAAATATGATCTCTCTTTAATTTTCATCAGAACTCCTCCTGCAACATTTTGAATCAGCTGAAGGCTTATAACTGCATTTTGTGGACATCCTGTGGACCAATTACAATAGTCCAGCCTTGAAGTAACAAATGCATGGACTAGTTTTTCAGCGTCACTCCTGGATAGGATATTTCTAATTTTGGCAATGTTCCAATGTTCCATGAATAACGACTTGAGTTTGGCTTCGCTTCAGTTAAGAAAAAACAACAATAACAATAACAATAACAACAAGACAGAACCCACCTCTGCCATGTTCAGCTCTCGCCGATCTTGTAAAGTTTTGGTAGGACAGTGTGTTTGAGCGTTTTGCAGCAGCAGCAGGACGATTAGTTGTCTGACGGTCTGCAAGCAGACCTTCCCCTCATTAATAAGCTGACACAGTCAGCTGCTCAAACCTCCCCACCCTTTTTTTTCCCGCTGCTGCTTCTGCTCCTGCTTCTACTTCTGCTCCTTCCTCCTCCGGCGAGCAGATGCTCCGCGAGTCGGTACGAGGTGAAAAAGTTGTGGCACGTCACGTTGCGTGCTCCAAGTCCTCGAGTCAGGTCGAGCACCACTCACAACCCCAAATCCTTCTCGGGACCTCGGGCGCCCAGCGGCCTGCCCGTGTACATGCTCATCCTCCACGTGTCCACTTGGCGTCACAAGCCACCCACAGATTGATCCCGGCTTGCTGGGTATGTACTGGCAGAAGGCGCATCGTCCTGGGACAGAGGCAGACACATGGAGGGGGTGGGGGAGGGGAGAGGATACGTAGAGGAGAGAGGAGATTGGAAGATGAGACGGGAGAGGAAAGGAGAGGAGACAGGAGAGCAGAGGAGAAGAGACAGGGGAGAGGAGAGAGGAGATTGGAAGATGAGACAGGAGAAGAGAAGAGATTGGAAAGGCTTGGTTTGGCTTGGCTACATGCTGAGGCTCTGGAGACTTGGCTACATGCTGAGGCTCTAGAGGCTTGGCTACATGCTGTGGCTCTGGAAACTTGGCTGTATGCTGAGGCTCTGGAGACTTGGCTACATGCTGAGGCTCTAGAGGCTTGGCTACATGCTGCGGCTCTGGAAACTTGGCTGTATGCTGAGGCTCTGGAGACTTGGCTACATGCTGAGGCTCTAGAGGCTTGGCTACATGCTGCGGCTCTGGAAACTTGGCTGTATGCTGAGGCTCTGGAGACTTGGCTACATGCTGAGGCTCTAGAGGCTTGGCTACAGGCTGAGGCTCTGGAAACTTGGCTGTATGCTGAGGCTCTGAAACAGGAGCTGAGGGAGATGACTGACCTCCAGCGAAACCTAGAGCTGGAGCGTCTGTCGTCTTCTCGGTGCATGCTGAGTATGGGGATGATGAGGACAGGTCTGAGGGTTCAGGGCTACCAACTACGGTGCCCTGAGTTGCTGCATCTGCCGAATCCCCAGCAGACGCTGTAACATAAGCTGGCGTGGAGGTCTCTTTAATGATCCTCTGCTGCTCAGCCTCAATAATCTCCACCGTTAAAGAGCTTGGGGAATAGCGCCCCCACTCAGCCTTCCAAACCTTTAACTGGCTCATGAACTCTAGCGTCTCTTCCGGGGAGCCAAGTCCGTGGGGACTTTGCCTCTTCTGAGTACTTGCTTCATGAACTCTAATGAATAAGGAGAATAAGTTACGGGCACAAAAAACCTGGTTAGGTTCTGTGGAGGGCGTAGGAGGCTCAGCTGTGGCTGCTACTGTCGTGGCTCGATCAGCTGGAGCTCCTGCTGTTGAGGAAGGCCCGTTAGCTGCTGCTGCTCAGGCATCGGCAGGAGCTGCAGCTGGCGTTGAGTGCTTGCAACGAGGGCGGCGTCGGCGTGAGGAGGAAAATGCCCAATCGGATTCGTCAAAGCACACCTCCATTTCCTCCAACAATAAAGGTGAGGGAAAAATTTCCAGCTCTTTCCCATACTTAGACCGCAGGGTTTTCTCCTGCTGCTGCACCCATTGGGTTAACTTTTCAGCTTTGTCCGCTTGGTCCAGGTTATGGCTGGTTCCTAATGTCTGTGGCTGTAGAGGACCAAGCACTGGGTGGCAGCATGATGAGAGCAAGCTTCTTTCTTTAATCAAAAGGTTTCTTGAGTCGATCGCAAAACTTACATGAGTTTTCCCACGAGGAAACATAAAGCCAGCAGAAAACACAAGAGGGTAGTGAACGGGAGGAACCAGTGACTGGAAATGGAAAAAAATGAGCTTTTAAACTGAGGTGGTTTATGTTTACTTAAAACTGAATTGAATTGAAACTGAATTGAGGGAAGTGAGTGTGGAACAAAGGAAGGAGTGGTAGGCAATCAGTGGGAATAGAATTCAATTCAGTTTTTATTTATATAGCGCCAATTCAAAACACATGTCGTCTCAAGGCACTTCACAAAGGGTTTGGAATGGTATAGGGTTGTTGGGGAGGTTAGATTAAACTACTGAGTGTTAGAGTTTGGCCATTTTAGAATGGGCTATGTGTAGGGGTACTAAGTAAAATAATAAGCTGATAAAGTGTGTCCATCTAGAGCCCATTGGTGGCCATTGTTATACTAAAAACCACAAGGATTGGGGGTACCCGTCTCTGTCAGACTGATTATAACCATTGGAAAAGAGAAGGGGTCACACAGGTAGCAGAAATGGAGGATGTGTTTGCACCTCAACCATAACTGAGCCGCTTTAGGCTAAACCTGACTCCCTCTTACTCCATCCAACATGGAGGGAGGAAGGCAGGGGTAAAAATAATTGGAGAATGTTGTTTCCTGTTGCATTGTGTGAAAGTTGGGTAACTTTAAAATGGGCTAAGTCAATTCAATCCAATCATATAGATTTTAATTCAGGCACATGCATTCCAATTAATAACTAACCATTGAACAGTACAGTCAGAATCAGGTGTGGACCGGGTAAGCAGGGAGGCTGAGGAACAGGTGAAACGGATTACTAAACTAAACCATGGGGGAAGGGACTAAATAACAAAATTCAGAAAACTATAATGTAACCCAGTGTTAAAAACACAAGAAAAAAATGACTGATGTTGATTTAATGTTTTCTTCTACAACAAGATTAAAAAGTATAAATAGATTTCATGTCTTATTCTACAATAAGAGTTGAAAAGTAATATAGTTAAAAATAAGTTAATAAATATGTTCATAAGTATAGATAAGAAATGCTAAAAATCTTACATCTTAAACTGTGAAATATGCCTTCAGTGATTGCTTTTAGTGACAGATTAAACAACCAATTGCTGGCACAGTCTGATTTCACATCAGCTAATAAGGTTGATTGTCCCACCCCTTTAAACTGCTGTGCTGAGATTTTGCTCAGATTGCGTTAGACACGCTTGAGAGCTCAAAGCTGACGGTTGTTTCCGCTAATAGCCTTGTCAAATTCGATGAAGAGTCTTGGAAATAGAAAGCTTCCTTTGTCGACGGCTGAAGCCCAGAAAAATCCCTGTGTAGAGTCTTGTAGCATCAAAGCATCGGTCAGGTTTTTTTGGTTATAGTGCACTTTTGGCCTGTAGTGCCCCGAGACCACCAGATCATCCTCTCCCGAACTTGGATGGCGAGCCCCAGCCCAGAGGACCGAGTGAACTGGTAGATTGTGACCCGACTGGTCACTAGCTGTGAGACATTGAATGAATATTTGACAGACGTATCAAAAAGACTGGGTTATTTATTTTATTTTATTTTATTTTTAAAGCACGCAATTTTTGCTTATTTGTAAATGTGGATCCTCAAATGTTTACTATATTAAACCCTACTCTTTTTCATAGACATTGTGTGTTCTCCTCTGTTGTTGCTCACACCTAGGCTCCCGTGAATTTAGAAAACTTCTGATCAGGCCCAGTTTTCTTTATACTTGTGTAGTGTTGGTATTAGTCATCAAAGTAAATTGATTTACCTGCCATCTACTATTATCAGGTTTATTTAAAGTAACCCTTCTAGTGGGTTACAATAACAATATAAGAATCTGGAAAATAAGAACTAACAAAGTAACCTGAAGACATAAAATAACCCTGACAAAAAAGGTAAACAAAACCCAAACAACTAATGATTGCTGAGATAAAGCACACATAAGAACACAAGACTTCAGGAATAACTAAGAAAATAAAACTAACAAATCCCCACAGAACAAAAACACAAACTAGAACCCAAAATGGCAGATCCTGACAATAAACACTTACACAAACTGTCTCTTTATCTATGTGAAAATGTATTAAACCAGTAGTCCCTCTTACAATCAAACTATTCTGGGCCAACAATGTTCACCTAACTAAGCATGCACTATTCTACAAAAAGGCCTACACTAATAATCAAAAATAAGGATATGTGCTGAGGGTAGATGGAGATTAAACCAGCAGTCTATGGACAAATGAGAATAACAACAATTTAGATTAACTTGGAAAGATGAGCAAAATCCACAAGCTCTTCCGGGAATGGCAAGTGTGGAGGAAAAGTAAACCACCCACAAGCTTCTGTTTCTCCAGAGACTGCCCCCAAGCGTAGCGCTTCACTACAGCTGGGAAATGGCAGCTAAAAGTTTGTTTCCTTCAGCTCAGCTCTGATGACGTCAGAGCTCCATGCCCGTCACTTCTGCCACAGCTCAGTTCGTTTTCAAAGACCTATGACTAGGCAAGATAAGGTTAGCCTGGGCAGGGCTAAACTTTGACTAACGCACAACTATTTATGTAGTTCAATAAAGAAGTACCAAAGAGAAAAGATACATTCAGATCATCATCAGCTTTGGTAACCCTGGGACAAAGAGAAAACAACAACAAGAAAACAAAATAACAAGATAACAAAATAATAGAATTATAGCTTAGTCAACCAGTTCCAGTCAGGCATGGGAAGCAGCCTGTGTCAAAGTGTCTTTTGTGGTAAATTTAGGATTTTCTCTACATCCTCTGGATGAGGATGAGCTGCTGAGATGAGGATGAGCTGGTGATGAGCTGCTGAGATCTCGTGAGAGTTGTGCGTAAGTAATATGGCAGTATACTGGTTAACAAACACGTCAAAACTAAGGTAAAACAAGCCAATAAATTCAAGCCACACACATAAATGTGTAAAATACTAACCACTGTCTCAAATTTTCTCAATAAAACAAACTGGACGAGGAAACCTTGGACAGTCTGGAGAGCTACATGGACGAATGTTTTTATAACATTGTAATGGGCAAGCCACAAACAATTCTCCACCCCTGGCCACACCAACATCAAAACGCACCAGTTAAGGGTTCTCGGCCAGCACCTCCACTATCTCCCCAGAGAAAAGCTACGCTGATGTCCTGGACTCTATCGACAAGAGGCTAGGATGTTCCACAGGGAATTTCAAGCTCTGAGGGAGTCTCAAGAGTTTGGCCAGGAAAAACTCGCTTCGCTCACAGCTGAGAACCAAACGCTGAGGGATAGCGTGAAAACACTTACCGATGGAATGACGCAGCTGTTTGGAGAAAATAAAAAAATGAAGGAGACCATCCTGGATATACAGGCTGGGACATGCGGGACAACCTTGTCTTCTCCGGCATCCCAGAACGGGCAGAGGATGAGGGCAGGTCAGAAGTTGGGGGAGGGAGCTGCGAGGAACGAACTTCAGTGTTAATGACCAGTTCCCAAAGGAGATTCTCGATCGGAGGCGAGTTTTATTCCCAATCAGGAAGAAATATATCACCGAAGGCACCAGAGCTACAGTGGCTGTAGATAAACTTTATGTCAATAGTCAGTTGTTCAGGGACCGGGAGATCACTCCATGACTTTATTAGGAGCAACAGCAGGTTAATCTAAAACATGTAACACTGGTTAGATAAGAGGTTGATAACTGGCAAATGTAATCTAATGTAAAACACAACTCAGCATGATGTTTACACTGTTTGATGTTGGTGGGGCCAATGCTGGGCTTTTGGGTATCTGCTCATTTTTGTCTCCTCTCATCTACCTCTCATTTACCGCTCCTCTCTGTCACTTTTTTTCTGTCACAAACAAACAAATATTTCTTAACATAGCCTTATATCTCTCACCCCCTCTTACCCCCAGCACCTTCTTAAATTTCGGTCTTTTTCTCTGCTATGTCTCTGCTTCTGGACATTATATCAGGCAACCCAAAGCTCTAACTATGATTTCACTTGGGTCTATCCGTTTCTGTGGTGACATGCGCTGTCCAACTTTAGTGACACATGCACAACTATGGGTACACTAAGGTTTGTCACATGGAATGTGCATGGAGCCGGCACCAGAGAGAAAAAGTTAAAAATATTTAATCAGCTTAAAAGACTACAGGCAGACGTCTTATTACAAGAGATTCATAAATCTGCCACAGCTGCAAATGATCTTAAATCACCTGAGTTTCCTAATTTGTTTACTGCCTGCTATAATTCTAGGCAAAGGGGAGTAGCAATCTTAATCCACAAAAATATTATTTTTACAGTATTAGACACAGTTACAGATCCAGAGGGTATATTTATAATAATGGAAATATCTATACATAACCAAAAGATATGTATTGTCAGTATTTATGCCCCAAATGTTGATGACATTGAGATACACCCTATAGCTGTCAGCGATCATGCTCCTGTCTCCTTAACTCTAATAAGAAAGAAAACCCACAAAGCAAAAACTGGAGGTTTAATATATCATTGCTTGAGGATGAAGAATTTATCAAATATTTTAAAGAAGAGTGGTCTTCATATTTGGAGTTTAATGACCTTGCAGGGACATCAACTTCTGTTCTCTGGGAGGCAGGGAAAGCTGTGATGAGAGGTAAAATAATCTCATTCTCATCACATAAGAAAAAAAAAGAAAACTTTGAACATGGCAATAAATCAGGTGGCTTTTTAGCTACCCAGTTAAAAATAAATAAAGAAAAAAACAGCTACATTTGTTGTTAAAGACTCAACAGGGAATACAATTTATAATCCTAAAAAGAATAAACAGCACTTTCAGAGATTTCTATCAAGCTTTATATTTACAACAGATGTCCAGGAAACTAAAGAAAATTGAATACTTACGCTAAATATGAAGTCTGCCAACTAACTCTGTCATAGTTTTACGAATTGTTTTGACCCACATGCAGTAAGCAATCAGAAGACCGATGTAGTTTGACAAAAGTTTTTATTTTACAGAATGCTGGGGAAAGGAAGCGGAGCTGGAACCGGAGACCCACTGAAAGGTAAGTAGACACGGTAAGAATGTGTTAAGTCCAGGATGGAGAATGTTACAAAATAATAATTCTGTCTTATTAGAAAGGGGAGCTTGATTCGCCAGGAGGGGGGTGAGACAATAGAGGAAACTGCACACTGAGATGAACGAGCTGGTAGGTGCTTGAACTCACTCTGAGGTAACTCTGTGGTTTGACTGATGAGGTTATTGCGAGGTAGGGTGGACAGGGTTCGCTTGTGGAGGTTCGTAGTAAATCCAGGTTAGGCTCCGTCGGGAAGGCCGCCAGACAGTTAGTTAGGAAGCAAGCGTTGACCAACCAGATATAATCCACCCGATTAGGAGATCCTCTTTTCAGCGACAACATCCACGTTGGCATGGATCTTCTCAAAGACAAGTCAGGCTTTAGTATCCAGTCTGCAAGGAGTAAACACAAAGTTACTGGAAGAACAAAGACAGATTTTAGGCAAAGCTGTGGCTTGAGTCTATATCACTGAGGGCTACACTCTGGCGCTGAACTGCTGGCGGCCTCCATCTTAAATACCCTCCAGGGCTGATGAGGAATCTGGAACACCTGCCACCACTCCTCACGAACCCAGAGCCACCTAGAGGCCAAGCACAGTGCAGCAACAACAAGTAACAATACAGAGATCCTGACAAACTTTCTTGTTAAAACCAGGAAAAGACCCAGTGCTTCCGAGCAGCTACCGTCCCATATCCCTTATTAATGTTGATCTCAAAATAATCTGTAAAGCCCTCGCAAAAAGACTAGAAAAGGTAACTCCTCTCATAATACATCCTGACCAAAATGGTATCATAAAAGGAAGGCGTCCATCCACAAATGCATGCAGATTACTTAATTTAATAGACTATATCTAAAGTAAAAATATTTAGACCAACATATTATCTCTAGATGCAGAAAAAGCATTTGATAGAGTTAACTGGAAATTCTTGTTTGCAACCTTGAGTAAATTTGGTTTTGGAAGCTCTTTCATAAACTGGTTAAAATATTATACAGTTCCCCAACGGCACGTATCAGGACCAATAACCAAACATCTTCCAGCTTCTATCTTCAGAGGTGCACCAGGCAGGGATGCCCACTTTCCCCCTCATTATTTGCAATTTTTATTGAACCACTCGCAGCAGCAATCAGGCAAACTAATGATATTTAAGGCATAAAATGCATGAATATTGAACATAAAATCAGTCTTTTCAGTCTTTAAAAGTCTTTATGCAGACGATGTATTACTCTTTCTCCAGCATTCACTAATCTCTGTCTCTCAGGTAATTGGATTGGTAAATTCTTTCTCAAGAATTTCGGATTATTCCATAAATTGGTTGAAATCGACAGTTCTTCCACTTGACTGTTCTTTCCACAATTCTCTTAATATACAACTACAGTGAGGGAATATTACATACTTGGGTATTAATGTTTCTCCTAGATTGGCAGACTTCACAAAAATAAACCACATCCCGTTTTTCAAAAAAGTGGAAGATGATCTCGCTAGATGGAAATCTCTTCCCATATCACCCATGGGCAGGGTTCAATAAAAATGATGGTCTTGTCAAAAATCAATTACTTATTCTCAATGATCCCAAATAAACTGCCATCTTACTGGTTTAGACCTCTGGACTCCTCCATCACTAAATTTCTTTGGAAAGATAAACACCCGCGTATTACCTTAAAAAAGCTGCAAAAGACCAAAGATAAAGGAGGACTAGATTTGCCTAACTTTCATCATTACTTCTTAGCCAACAGGCTACAATACATCTCAAAATGGTTTAAACACAGTCCTCTAGATGAACCCTGCCAGACGTAGAACAGAAATTTGTGATAATATTAAGATTTCAGATCTATCATTTATTAGCTCAAATATAAAATTACATGAATGCTTTAAAAGACTCAATATCAGCACCTATCTGACAGCATGGGGGGAATATCTAAAAATGACTGGCTCTTCACTAATCCCATGCGGACGCACACCCATCTGGAATAACCCTGACATCCTACAAAAAAATAATATGATAAACTTTCCAGATTGGAGGAGTAAAGGAATTGAATACCTGGAACGTATATTTGAAGGAATTCAGTTCATCCCATTTAACAGATTAATTACACAATATGGGATGGACAAGAATACATTTTTACAATATCAACAAATTATGTCAACAATAAAAAATATATTTAGGCTGAAAAACGCTGGGTTACAAATGCCATCAAGTGAACTAGAGTTCCTAAAACTCAGCCCCCCCAAATTAATGTCTAAAATATACAGGACACAGTCTAATATAGATGAATCAATTTCTCTTCCTGGGAGGTGGACTTATCATTTAACTTTGACCAAATATTCTGGTCTCAGATATGTTTCAAAACTTTTAAAATGACTAGTAACCCCAGTATACAATTAATACAATATAAAATCCTGCATTGAGTATACTACACGGGTCAACGGCTGTTCAGGATGGGTTTTTGTCTAATACTTGCTTACACTGCACAGGCAATATACCTGACAATTACATCTGTTGTGACTATGAATCTGAACATATGATTTAATATTTAATATTAATACCTTAATATTTCATCAAATAATATTTCGGTCTGTCTTCTTTTCGCGGGGAAGGGCTTTATTTTTGGAGGGCTGGTGGGGGCGCATTTGCAGGCTGTGGGCTTTGCCTTGGGTGCTCTTTGCTGCATTTTGTTCTCCGTAGTATTGCATGCTGTGGTGTTTGGGCGGTTGTCCTGTGTGCGGTGGCTCTGGCCTCCGAGAGTGGGGCTGCAGGGCGGGCGTCGCTGGGTTCGGCAGTTGAATCGGGCTTCTCTGCCTTATACTGAGGTAGGGTTGGTTTGCTTGTCTGCTGGGTGGTTCCTGGTGGGTGGTGTGTTCTTGGGGTTGGTGGTCTTTTCACTGTCCCCCTACTGATGTGTGGTGTTGCTGTGGTTTTGGCACGGGGGCAACTGTGGCTTGGCTTAGCTATTGGGGGGTGGGGGGGTCGGATCTGTGGCTCCTCACACTCACTATTGCATATTTTTATGGAGAAACCTTGTAGACACAAGCGCGCTCACACTCAGACCCACAGGTGTTTAGATTCAGGTGTTGACAGATACACAAATGTTCTATATTGAGCAGCATTTACCATTTAATACATCTTGCATTCATAATACCATGCGCTTTTCAGTAAAAAAGCTGGTAATATGAACGTTTCTGCAGGTGTAGAAGCAAGCAGGGTGTTATCTTGTATTCTCTTCATCCTTCTTTCTTTCCTCCATTCTATTCTCCTTCTCACCCCTTTTCCTTTTTGCCCGCACTCACTTTCGTTGCGCCTTTTTTTCCTTTTCATTGCTGTCTCCGTGTCCGTAACAATTGAAATAATCTTAAAACAGTTTCTAATAAAGTTTCTTTTCACGAATATCAAGCAGAGCTTTAAAGCGTTAGCTGTAATGCTCCACTTGTCAAAGTAATTCTGTTGAGCTTTTTCTTGACAGACAGCAATTCTGAGTGCTACTCTGCCCGACAGGACACGGTTAAAAAAAAAAAAAAAGGAAACATCAGGTACCTGGGAATTAATATTTCTAACAGGTTGAATGAGCTGACACAATTAAATTATATCCCATTCCACAAATTAATAAAAATATATTCCATTTATCAGCCCTTTAATTAAGCAGCATAACCATTTTTAAAGCATCAATATCAGTACATCTCTGACAGTCTGGTGGGAATATCTCCAAATGAATAGGTCTTCAATTCTTCCATGCAGATGAGCACGCATTTGGAACAACCCAGACAGGTTTGAGGGAAAAGATTTCATACAACTGATGTTTTAGAAGATTCATATGGCATTGAGAAAAATAAATAAAAAATTTTATTCTTTTTTATTCATTATAATATCAGTAACTAAAATCGCTTATCCAGTCCAAACATAAGATTAAACCAATAAACCTATAGCTTCCTCTTGTAATAACTAGCATATATATAGGAACCCCTATGGGCCGGCCGCCACAGGTTCACCTGTTTTTACTGTGTCTCCTAGGTTTGAGTCCCATCACTTGTTCTTGACTACAGCTGAAGGCTCCATGTTTTTAAGCCTCCAGAATCTCACACATGGTAATTCTGTTATGATTTGGGGTTGTTTGGTTTTTGGTTTCTGGGTTTTTCTTATATTTGTCTCTCAGTTTTTGAATCATGCTTCTGTTTATTGTTTTTCTGTTCATGTTTTAGTTTTGTTCATATTTTGTCAAGTTTGGTTTTGGTCATGCTTTAGTTTTTGTTTGTTTTCAAGAGTCTCTGTTCTTGCTCCAGCCACGTTTTGTCTGTTAATTATCTTTATCCGGTTCACCTGCTTCAAACTAATCTGTCTCCTAGCTCCACCTGGTTTACTCTTCATATATTCACTCCTGTTCAGTTGTTCAGCGCAGAAACAGTTCTCAAATCGTGTCTTGTTCTCAGCTCATGTCTTGTTTTGTGGACCATGCAATGCCTGTCTAGCCATCCTGCTTCTGTTTTGTTCCTGCCTCTTCTGAGAGTGAGTTTTTGTTTTTTTTATTAAATCGTTTTCACCTACCGTCATGCTGCCTGCCCGTCTGCATTCTGGGGTCCCACATAACACAAGTCGTAACAAATTCTCTTTTCTACCACCTCCCTGCCGCTCTCTGATGCTTACCACCTAGCCTTCCTTTGACTCTCAAACGCCAAATCACTCCATTACGTTGGGCACGCTCCCTGGAAGCAAACGACATCTGAGCAAGCCTTCTGTCTACCACCAGGATCATTTTAACCCTTCCAAGCAGACCAACTTTACCCTATAAAATTATTCTGTTTCTGTAATCTAGATCATTTATCCACCACTTTTTCAACCTAATAAGTCCTTTCTTCTTCCAGACGAAGTTGAGACCTTTTGCCACAGTCTGATTTTTTTCCCCCGATTCACTTTTCCTCTGTAAATCTTTTTATATTGTTTGCTGTTTTGCGTTCTGGTTTGTTGCTACATGTGGGTAAGGAAAGTAAACAAGAATATGACAAATGTGGCCTGCTAACTTTGATGCTGGATCAGGTCTTAACTGAATAAAGTTAATCATGCTGTTAGGACCCCAGCCATGAAGTAAACATAAAGTGAAACATGCATAAACATGGACTCTGAACTATACAAAAAGTCCTTTATGAACCTCTGCATCTTTCAACATCACACTAACCTATTCCGAGCAAAGCCCAGGATGAGGAGTCATAGCTGAAATCTCTGACCCAAGGGCATGTTTCCCCCTCCGCACGGTCTAATTCTGGCTGCGGACAGTGGCTAATGGAGGTACAAGAGCATGTGTCAGCTGAAGGCTTTTAAAAACGTGGGTGCGTAAGGCTTCTACTTTGAAGAATCCTTGGATCGAAAAGTGACTACAATCACGGCAATCATAAGCAACAAAGTTCAGTAATGATTTTACTGTTCGAGTACCCAGCATTCATGAATAAAAAGGGTGTAATAAGACAAGAGTGGCTTGACTTTTCTTCTGAGGGCTCCAGAAGCAGCCCTAATCGAAGCAGATTTACCCTCTACGGCCTGGAGAACAAGGAATCGGGAGCGCAGCATTGCACACCTTCCTGAGTGCATGTCCCCTCCCTGATCTGACCAGTGACGACATGTTTAGCCGCATGCTGTCATTCAACCGCTGGCTGTCTAGGTGGTGTCCTGAAAATAATGTGGGCTACATTGATAATTGCCGAACATTTTGGGGAAAACCTGGTCTGATCCGGAGAGACGACATCCGTCCCACTTTGGACAGAGCAGCTCTTCCTAGGAATCTGGCTGAATTTATTAGTTCTCCAAAACTCTGACAACCCAGGGTTCAGACCAGGAAGTAGGGTCATAGTTTAACACTCCTCTCTGCAGCTTCTGTACTGTTACCCACCCATTACCCTATGAAGACAGTTTCTCGCCCACGGCCAAAATTAAATAGATTAAAAAATAATCTAAAAGGAGGAAACCATGAAAATTAAATAAAACTCAGACAGAAAGGAAAAATAAAAGAATTAAATGTGGCTTATTGACCATAACATCTCTCTCTCTTCAAAGACATTGCTAGTTAGTGACCTGATTTCTGACAATCAGATTGATTTATTTTGCCTCTTGCTGCAGAAACCTGGCTGCAGCAAGAGGATTATGTTACTATGAATGAGTCAACTCCTACTAATTATTTAAATTTTCACATTCCTCGAAATACTGGGTGAGGAGGAGGAGTAGCAACCATCTTTCAGTCCAATTTATTGATTAGTCCCACCAAATAATAGCAACAACTCTTTTGAATATTTAAGCCTTAGTTTTTCTCATTAAAATTGCAAAGCACTAAAATCACTTCTGTTTGTTGTCTTGTACCATCCACCAGGCCCTTATTCTCATTTTGTGGATCACTTTATGGACTTCTTATCTGATTTTGTGTTAAATACAGATCATTATAGTGGGGGATTTTAACATTCATGTTGACACTGAAAGTGATAGCTTAAATATAGCCTTTAATGCTATCTTAGACTCAATTGGCTTTGCTCAAAACATTAACAAACCTACCCACCTTTGTCTTCATTCTCTGGACCTTATGCTGACATATGGCACGGAGTGTAAAGAAATAACAATATTTCCTCATAACCCTGTCCTGTCTGACCATTTTTAATTACCTTGACTTTAATTTAACTGAGTACTCCCCACCTGAAAGAAAAGATCGTTATAGTAGATCATTATCAACAATACTGTAAAAACCTTTAAACAATCTGTTCCATTTTTCATTTCCTCATTTTCACAGAAAAACTTTATTTATTATAAAAATTGTATTTCTTCCCCTTCACAAATTGATTCTCTTGTTCATAGTGTCCTCATTGCGTGTCGCATTAGATGATGTATTCCCCTTGATAGAGAAGGCAATTACTTATAGGTGGCTGTCTCCCTTGTTTAATTCAGAGCTACGTACTTTAAAGCACAATGTTAGAAAATTGTAGAGAAAATGGCGCTCTACACACCTAGAGGATTCCTGCTTAATCTGGAAAAATAGTCTACTACTACTAAAGACACTTCGCCAAACTAGACCAGCTTATTACTCATCACTAATAGAAGAGAATGATGATAATAATAATAATAATGATAATAAGGATACTCTCCTGGCCTCTGATAATTGACTGATGTCTGTACTTGTTCAGGTTTACTGGTGGTTCCTAGAGTCTCTAGAAGTAGAATGGGAGGCAGATCCTTTAGTTATCAGGCTCCTCTCCTGTGGAACCAGCTCCCAGTTTTAGTCCGTGAGGCAGACACCCTGTCTACTTTTAAGGCTAGGCTTAAAACTTTCCTTTTTGATAAAGCTTATAGTTAGAGTGGCTTAAGTTATCCTGAGCTATCTCTGTAGCCATGCTGCTATAGGCTTAGACTGCCGGAGAACAAATTGACCACTTTCACTCTCTCTGCTACATTCTCATTCTACTCTCCAATTTTGCGTTATTTGCGGTTATTTCAGCTTTTAAATTATGGTCTCTCTCTGTTTTTTCTCTTTGTAGAAGCTACACCTGGCCTGTGTCTAGCTGTGACACCTTCCTGGAGGGGCCATCGGCCAAGCTTCTGCTGGCAAAAACTTAATGCTCACCTTCTACCGATGATACACTTGGCCCTGTCTTTCAGTGTTTAACCCTGTCTCTTTCCTAGACATAGCTACTGACTGTGTTTTACTGTGTCTAATTGTATGTGCTCTCTTTCATACTCTAAACTTGAAAACTGGGATAGAGTTCATCTGACTTTCCTGCTGCCAACAACTTAATGCTCACCTTCTACCCATGATACACTTGGCCCTGTCTTTCAGTAGCTGCATTTCTCTCCTAGATGAAGCCACTAAAGGAGCTACATCCACTAACATTTACTTTTCCTTCCCATAGAAAGTACTTCTGCATCAGTGCTTCTGTGTTCTCTTTGTGTCTCTGCTCTGTTCTCTCAAACCCGCAGTCGGTCGTGGCAGATGGCGGCTCACACTGAGCCTGGTTCTGCTGGAGGTTTCTTCCTGTTAAAAGGGAGTTTTCCTCCACACTGTTGCTACATGCATGCTCAGTATGAGGGATTGCTGCAAAGTCAGTGCACTTCACTGTCTCTACATGCTCATCCAGGAGGAGTGAACGCTGCAACTCACTGACTCGATGCAACCTGCTGGGTTTCCTTATATAGAAAAAACTTTTTAACAAATTTGAATAATAAACTGAATCAGACTGCACTGTTTGACAGTTAGGATTAATTCGAATGCATGTATCTAACTTGAAATCTGTATGAATCAATTGAACTGACTCTCTAAAGTGCATCGAGACGACATGTGTTATGAATTGGTGCAATTTAAATAAAAGTGATCTGAACTGAATGAATTTGAACTGAAATTATCCCAATACCCCCACCATCCAACCCCAGCCTTATTTTCTGTTCAGATGTGTCATTTCCATCAGAGGCCTTACTTAAAACGAAAGATATGATTGTAAAAAAGTGTTCTCCCCTGACAAATGTTATCATTGTCAGTCTATATGTAAAGTACTAACTTACTTTTTTCCTTTGCTCTCTCTCTCCTTTTCTCCTTCAGTGCCACTCACTGTCTCTTTTTCTGTCCCAACGGAGAGAAAAGGCAAAGAGAGGTGGAAGGCAAAGAAAAGTGAGCGAGTTCTGTTTGAGTGAGTGTAGCCTGTTGCCAAGACTGGCTACACTACAAAGGTTAGCACATCTGATTGTCAATAATATCTTGTGGGTGGGAGGGAAGGAGGGAGGAGACATGGAGGTGAAATGGTGAAGGGAGGGGGTAGTCGCTTTGAGAGAAAGAGATACTTTGATATTTCGGAATGTTAGAAGGGTGAATGTGGAGAACAGGAGGTTGGGGATCTAATTACCGGGCCATAATTGGGGGCTGGGGAATAGGTTGCCGTCCTCTCAACTCACTGCAGATCAATTATGTTAAGAGAACATCTGTAAGTAGTGCTTAATGAGGTCCATTAGAGCAACATGCGCTGCTTTCCCTAACAGTGCTTGTCAGCTTCTTGGATGAGCTGGAGTGTGCTGCCGACTGGGGACCTGGTAGATGGGCTTAAATAGAAGGGGAGGCTCCATATTGTACCGCTTCTCCTGTCAGAAAACCAAAGAGACACAGAGATACAGGGCAGGGAGAAGGAGAGGAAGTAGCAAAGGGAGAGAGAGACGACTGTGAGCAAATCCAGGATCTGCACTGTTTTATAAGGCGCTTTCAAGTCTTCTTGGCTGATTTTCCAACTGTCTTCTAGGTTTGGTTGCTAAGTTTTCTCTAGAAGATCAGGAATTAACTCAATTTAAGAAAGTTGCCTCGTGGACAGTTTGTTTCCAAGTTAGGAACATCCGCAGCAGCATCCCTAGGCATCTCTGGCTGTATCCCATTACAAGGTAGGAGTTTATGCCCTTTTGTCAGTGCAAGAACGCCTCCCGCAGAAAACTGCCGCACAGACAGCACACAGCTACTTCAGGTATTAACATAAAATCACACATGGCTTCTGCTGGAGCTGTCTTCACCTGCATTTCCCCAGAGTGAATTTGAGGTTGGACAGCCTATTAGGACATAGAGGAAAAGAGCTGGGGTCATGAACATTTAAGCCTATAAAACAAACCTACAATCTCCTTCTGAGTGGCTTGTAGGATGCTGGTGTTTCCAACTGATGTCGCCTTCTGTCTCCATCTTCCATTCACAAAGAGGATGACTTTGCTAATTGAGGGTGGAAGGGAAAAGGGAGAGGTGTGGGAGCCCACTCCCCCATGGACACACACACTTCAGCAAATTGCATGATTACCAAGATAGGCAGTCTTAAAATAATTCAATCCATGACAAAATTACTGGCATGTAATTACTGGCAGGTAATACCCTGTCAGCTTTAATGCATCTCATCACTCATCACAGCACGCAGAGAGCATTTTATGACCCATCTTATTACCGCAGCAGTTTAGGTTCAAGCCGCATGCCAACTATTGACTTGTGTCTCCTCCTACTGCCATCCCCTCCTCCTCTGTACCGGAGTGTTAAAGAACAACCGGCATTCATCCGAGAATTAGAGCAACAAGGGTGTGCAAAAGGAAGCCAATAGGCTATTGGGATGGGTGAGTGATGTAGCAGGGAATTTATAGTCAAACTTTGGCAACAAATGGACAAGGAACAGAAAAAACAAAGAATTACTCCATCCTCTAACAGCATGTATAGGAAGTTACAATTTTAAAATGAAGAAAACGGGGGATTTCAACAAGTGGGCCAATTTGGACTAAGTAGTCCAATATATATATATATATATATTATATATATATATATATATATATATATATATATATATATATATATATATTTGAAGTATGATTATTTTCTCACATCTCCTTGCAAAAGAGGGCTCACAGTTTTAGGCATCACGTAAACTGATGAAGTGGTATTTTTTTGGAGTTGAAGATTTCTGGGTAGTCTTGATTGTTTAAGAACTTCCTGAAGTGATCGCTCTGATTCAGACATTGCGCGTTATTTCCTTATTTCCCGGCGGGTTATAGAAAATCCACCCCGGGCATGTTCAGTGGCGCAAAGCGGTACTGTGACTGTTAAAAAGTTGCTGTAAATTAAAATTAAAATGATACGACCCAAAGAGTAGTCTGTGTGTGAATGAACACAAAGTATGGGTATGGGTAGAGCATGTTAAATAATGAGTAATGGGCTTATAAAGAATGTTTCAGATCCTGCATGGTGGAGCGTTGAAAGCGCCGATTGACGAAGCACCGTGCAGCAGGAGCCACTGTGATTAGTCTGCCAGGCGGATCAGATGGTCTCTGCATCGCAGGGGGTGGGGGGAAGCATCTCTTTGTCATCCTGTCATTTGCGGCCAGCTCCTCTCTGCGCTCAGGCTGCATCTGCGATCGGTGATAAACGTGCTCTCACACGCCATGTGAGTGTGGATAGCAGCGGGCACCTCGCTCCAGCTCCTCCGCCTGCGTTTTGTTGGCCGATGTTTCTCTCTGCTCTCCTCTTCTCTGTCGATCGTCGTGCTGGATTGTTCTGTGTCTAACAAAGCCTGGTCTCAGTCTGCTTGCAGACAGCTGCTCTCCGAACTCGGTGCCTTTGGTTGAATGGTGGTGCTTTGGGTGCTCCAGTGGCTCGGCAAATGCAGAAAAGGGAGCAAAGTTTCGGTAAGAGGCTTTCTTTGGCTATTCATTGAATGAACAATAGCGGAGACTGCGTTGTGTGTGTTTGGTATTTTTTTGAGAACATTTCCCAGTATTTGTGGAAGGTGACGTGACCTGCCTCTGCTTCTGCTCCAACCTTCCGCCTCACATTCACAGATAACCTTATATCATCACAGAAATGGGAATGATTATATATTTGCATTTTTATACCTGATACGCGCAAAAGAACGAAGACAGAAATATTTTGTGATTGTAACACAAATTCAGTCCGTTTAAATTCGCAGTGGTATTGGGTTTATCCGACTGTGGGCTACCATAGCAACAGTAATTAAAGTGATGGTAAAATGTCAGCGTCTTTTCATCAGCTGGATGCATATCTACGCGCCACGACAGATGCCTGGACTCCCTGACGGAGTGGAGCCAGCACCACAAGCCCAGGTTTCCGAGCTGCTCCATGTTCCGTTTCACTTTACTGAAAGTCAGGCTTTTATGACAAACTTCCCCTGCAATCATAAAAGCCAAGTGAACAAACCGATTACATGCCTCTAACTCTCTCATGATTGCAAACCAAAGAGGAGGGCACAAACTCCCTCTTCCTTTGCTTTGGGAATGAGTATCAGGGCTTAATAGTGCTAACGATGGTGGACGGATCAGCGGTGCTTAGTGGACAGCAGCCGAGGCGCATTACTGTCTAAATCTAGCCAATTAACAAATCATCAGCCAGCACTGGAACAAATGAGCAGAAAATCCTGTTGCACTTCACTTTGATCCTGTGCACATTTGTTTTATACAGAGCTGTAGCCTGCATTTCACACTTTGTATGTGGTCGGGAGCAACTTCTAATTGCCTAAAATACCACCATGTTTTGCATGCTTTGGACATTTTTAGGACATTTCTAGTTAGTTGATGACATGATGATTTTCCAATATTCCACACAGAGAAGCAGCCTGATCAGTTACGACGTGAATCAAGTTGGCATGATTCTTGGAGTCAGACCTGCCCGGCAGGAATAACTGCATTCACACACATCACAACCAGGGGCCACATGAGGAACTTTCAGTCTCCTGCTGTGAAATTAGCATGAACCAATAGCTTCAAGATTAATAATAAAGAAATGTCAAAATCAAAGTGAAAATTTAAAAGTAAATTGGCTAACACTTCCAGACGCCGGTGTTTGATTAATTAAATGTGACCCAAACTAACCTACTTCATTTTAAAGAAGAGACAAGTATGTGAGTGTGTTGTGAATGGGGGACAAAGGGGAGTGAGGCTGTGGTGCTCCTCAGGGAATGGAAGGAGAATACTAATTTAAAGCCTCATTGTGAAGCGCCTCCTAGCACCCACAGGATCAACAAAGGCTCTCCACGGTGAGCTGAGGCTAAACAATACACAGCACTGCTCTGAACCACGCCCCTTTACACATACACACACACACACAAGCACACGCATAAGGTCAACTTAAAATGGGCCAAAGTGGAAATGGTGGCTTTGTGTGTGTGTGTGTCTGTTGGTCTGAAAGGCAGTTCAAACAGAGCTTCGTGTTTGTTTGTAATGATCTTATGTTTCAGTGTTCAACACGCTCAATTCACTCCTGTTGATACAGTTTGTGTAAATTCTACATTTTCTAATTAAATCTTTATGTAATGCAGACACTAAGATCAATAGTTCGTCTTACACAATAATCACCAGGAAGGCAGCTGCAGCTATAGAGTTCACAAAAGCACAGCGGTTCATATTGAAACTTTTGACAAATTAAATAAAAAATAGCAATCAGAAAACCAGCGAATCACGATATTTATACAATGTTAAAGTTACACAAAGAAGTCAGCCAGAATGCATATAATGATATGTGCGACTGTAAATTATATAGGCGGGGTTGGGACTAGTTTAAACAGATCAGTTTAGTCTCTTATTCCACTTTAAGAGAGCAGAAAAATTGACAACAGATTGACCTATTTTCGTCACTTTTTGGTGTTCTATGGAACAGTGTTTAAATGCATTTCCATTGTTTTATTCGGTTATGATATTTTATAACCAAATAAAAAAAATCATTTTAGTTGATCAAATATGACTGAAAAAATATAACTCAAAATAAATATATATTTTTTACTGATTTTACAATAATAACCACACCTATATTTACCAGTTACATATTATCTATGATGAAATATATAATATCTCGCGGGACCCACTATGGAATAAGCGGTAGAAAATGACTGACTGACTATATAATATCTCACTATAATACGTTATAACCAGCTCGCCTAATGACACACACAGTATAATTTAGTTAAAAGAAACATGCAAAGAAAATATAGCTTTTAAAATGGTATTCAAATTCAATTTGGATAGTATTTTTATGTGTTATATGCATCACCAGTATAGCCTAGAAAGGCAGCATTTGTATCACTATATTTAGAGCAAAAAGAGATTATTTAAGCTTCAAGTTATATTAGATTTTATAAACAGATTTTTTTTCTTTTGTTGGTTTAACACGTTTCAAACACTGTTGCACATTTGTGCAACATGTCACACTCCTGACTATCCCTTCAGCTCTATTCACTTTAATACAGCTAAGTTTTGTAGTATGTTTCTTAATAAATGTATCCAAAGAACAGAACAAATGAACAAAATTTAAAAAAGTAAAACGAATAATGCAGTACCTCTTAGGGGTGCACCACTGCTTCAGTGTTTATTGAGTCTGTCTCTTCTTCCAGGTATACAAATGCTCACCGTCCAGCCGGACACAAAGCCAAAAGGCTGTGCTGGCTGTAACCGGAAGATCAAGGACCGCTACCTGCTGAAGGCTCTTGATAAATATTGGCATGAGGACTGCCTCAAGTGTGCCTGCTGTGACTGCAGGCTGGGTGAGGTGGGCTCAACGCTGTACACCAAAGCCAACCTCATCCTGTGCCGGAGAGACTACCTACGGTAAGAAAGACCTGACATCTTCTCACTACTCTGCACTTTACTGTTTTAAACAGCATGCAGAGATCTAAATCACTGAAATTACTTTACACTTATTTAGAGTTTGATTTTTTAATGTTGCACAGTGAAGAACAAATGTACCTAAATTAGTCTTTCACGATGGTGTTGGCAGCACTGTTGCCTTGCAGCAAGAAGGTCCTGTGTTCAACTCCCGGCCAGGGGTGTTTCTTCATGGAGTTTGTATGTTCTCCCCATGCATGCGTGGGTTCTCAGAGATTACTCCGACTACCTTAAACAGTTCAAAAACTGACTGTTAGGTTAATTGGTCTGAATGGGCTTGTGCATTGTTGTTTGTCCTATGTGTCTCTGTTGCCCTGCGATGGACAGACATGTCACGGGTGCACAGCGCCTCTTACCTGTAGACTGCTGGAGATAGGCACCAGCTCCCCCGTGACCCTGTATGAAAGAAGCGGGTATAGAAAATGGATGCATGGATAGTCTTCCATGAAACTGCTGTTTTTTTTGTTTGTTTACACATTTTTAGATTTTTGATTAGTAAAATTCATTTATGTTTAGTTGCTTTGTTTTAAAATTCTGATGTTGCTTTATTTATCTGTTTGTGTGTCTGTGTTTGTTTTTCTGTAGTAGTAATTTTTCCTTTGATCTAAATATTTTTTTCATTTTTGAAAAGGAATGTAATCATGGTAATAATCTAAATCTGATAATTAGGCAGAACCTATGGCTACAAAAAGCTTCAAATATGCCCCAAAATATGTCAAATTTTCCAAGAAATGGGAACCAAAATAATTTTTGATCATCATTCAAATCATAGGCCTCTAAACATTAAATGTCGTCAGCTATCTTAATTTGGAGTGGTGATTAATGCACTATTTTCTATTACAGGAGAATCGAGTTAACATAACAGTTAAAATAAGATTTTGTTCGAAAAAAACAAATTAGCTTTAGCTCAAAAATTATTTTATGTAGGAATTCTATTTCAAGATCCACTTGTTATTTTTCAGATTTAACAAATTGATTTTTTTTAAATTTGAGGATATTGTTGCACTTATTCAAATAAAGTGCAATTATGAATGACATTTATATTGTCTGTGAACGTTGAATCTAACAAGGCTGTTTTTACATACAGTACTTGATCTGAGCATGATTTATTGTGACTAAACTTTATTCCATTAAGGAGTGAACAGCCGTAAACTGAAATAATTTTTTTATACTTAAAAAAGTAGCCAGTATTTCTGGATAGTTCCTGGTACTCGGCTATATATACTGGTGGTCACACTCATATCTTTATACCTCCTCTTATCTTAAATCTTCGTTCATCACACATGTAAGATTTACTAAAATTACAATGCAGACATCTTTTAATTACTAAAGTGGAGGTTTTATGAGCAAGGGGCATTAGAGACCAAATGAGACAGCAGTTTCTTTCAGGCTACAGTCTGAACAAAGCATTTATCTACCTGCTATAGAAAAGCTTTGGCATATTTATATTGATTAAGAGCTGGAGAAGAAAGAATAAGCAGTAGCACGTTTGACTTGAGAGAGTTTAGTCTGTTAAACTGTTATGCCTAAACAACAACCACATCTGTGTTTACTTGAGCCTGAGTGGGGAGCAAAGTGACAGCCTACCACAATGCTTCAAAAAAAAAAAAAAACAACTTCCGGCTTTAGAAAGATGGAATAATCAGCTCACAATGATCCATGCACAAACCTGATTCCTTCTGATCAGACTCACTGAGATATATCTTCAGAGCTCTGCACTGAAGTTCAAATGAACTTAAATTTGAACTTGGGTGCCTTCCAAAGGAAAGCAATGTGCTGCTCTCTGCACATTGCTCAGCTTGGATTGGTACAGCCCCATTCTGCCGTTGATCAACACATAAAAATAAACTGGAGTGGAAGCAACACACATTGCCTGTGAAATCAGCTGTAGTCTTTTCAGACTGTCTCTGTAGTCAGATACAAGCAGCATGTTTTGCTCAGCAGGTGTGTGTTTCATTTATTATGAACTGTGGACCACCATGGTCTTCGGGTTTAAATGACTTCAGAAATCTAAAGGATGTGTTTCAACTGTGTGTTTCCTAAATGCCTTTTCCCCAAAACTTGATTTCTGGGTAAATTTTTATCTACCTAGGCCTTTTATTATGTGTGTGGAGTAGCTCCTCTTCTTGCAGTGGTGCTACATTGATCTGGGAACACAGATCTCTGTGTTCCCAGATCAATGTAGCAAAACCCGACCAAAACAACATGAATCTAGCTGTTATGGTTTAAAAGCCAAAAGCTGCAACTCCAAACTGAATGAAAATCTGTAGCTAGAATAGTCTCCCAACCATTCTTCTTTCCCAAGAGAGAAAATAAAACCAACTCAACAACAATTTGTAATGATCAACAGATCTATATTATCTCAAGATGAATGTAAAGTGAAACAAAATGCTGAGAATATTCCACCAGTATGAAGTGTTTAGCTCCCGTCCACAGCAAAACTTTTAATTCAAATCAGTTCAGTTTATTTATGTATCACCAATTTACAACAGATGTCATCTCAAGTTCAGTTTATCATTCGTATATGTTTTTTTTGTCCATTGAAACCCAGCCAACTGCATTGAGTGCCTGGCTTAGCAGCAATCCCTTCTTCTGAACAAGTGTGTATTTTAGGGTACAAAATGCACTACCTTCCTACCATGGCCAGTTTCAGGAATTACCGGAAATAAAGGCTTGAAAACAATAATGTATATAATATGTTTCACTTAGTTAACTGAGTTACTAATATACATGAAATTTGCAATAACATTTTATGAAAATTGACTGTATATAGATGCATCTTAATACATTAGAATATCTCAGAAAAGTTAACTTATTTCAGTAATTTATTTCAGAAAGTGCAGGTTAAATGTCACATAGTTTCATTCCACATAGAGTGTTATATTTTTTAGTTTTTATGTTTATTAATTATATGACTATGGCTTACAGCTAATGAAAACCCAAAATTCAGTTTCTTAGAAAATAAAGACTCTCACATAAGACAAATAATTAAAAAACAAAAAAAACAAAAATATGGGTCTGTTGTAAAGTCTGTCAACGTACTGTACATTATCTTTGCTCAGTACTTTGTAGGATCTCCTTTGCATGAAATGATGCAAAAAAATAAATAAATATGGCAGCATCAGGTGTCGCACCTGGCTCTCCTGTTCACTAAGGGTCAACACCATTACAAAACAGCAATGTGGCATGGCATGGATGCCTTTGGTTCTGTTGATATTAAGGTTGTGCTGACTTTGGACTTGGTAAAACACAAAGGGCTTCCAGCAGCAGATGACATGGCTCCCCAAGTTTTCACTGACTGTGAAATCATCACACTGGACCTCTGTGGCTTGGATTATGTGCTTCTCTATTCTTCCGCCAGACTCTGGAACCTTTATTTCATACTCCAGTTGCAGTCCACACCTTGTAAATCTTACCCAGACTCTTGAATGGGCGTTGCTTCACAATCCTCTAAAGGCTCCCATTATGCCTGTGCACTTTTTTGTAAACTTTATCCTTCCACTCAACTTTCCACCAGTGTGGACAGGACTATGTAAGCAGTCATGGTTGATCATGACCATGGTTGATCATGACTTGACTGTTATCCAGCAGACAGTCACTGACTGCTGGATAACAGTCAAGTCATGATCAACCATGGTCATGGTCAAGTCCATAATCTTTCTGATGATTGTTTAGGCTCTAACATGGCCATAACAAAACATTTATGTATTAAAATACTATTTTATTGCTGTTATTTAATATGTTTTTGTATTTATTTTGTTTTCTCATTTTTATTGAAATGCGCCTGTATTCCATATGGCAATAGGTCTTTCATCTTTGTCCACCTTCATTGCATATTTAACTGACTCTCCCACACATACAAATACCTGCACATGTTGGTATACCTGGAGCTACCACAGGGTTTTTTTATGTACAGTATTAAGGGGGGCAAAGATATTACATTTAGTTGATTTGCAGAGTGTACTGGCAAAATAAATGAGATGGGCATTCATAATATACTTCAATCTTTACTCTAAGTCAATCCCATGCTGCTTAGCAGGGTGCCATATTATTAGGCATGACACAACCAAGGCTAATAGAATTCTTCAAGGCTCTGCAGCACTGAGTGATGTGATCGAGCTAGTAGCCAAATGGTACTGCTGCACAACAACACATGCACAAAATAGGAAAAAAACTAACAAAAGGGGAAACATTATGCTGCAGCAATTCCTGTGTGTTTTGAGTAAGTTGTTCAAAGAGAAATTTTTATATGTCTCTATGCGTGTCAGACCAAGCTATCCCTTTATAGACATGCAACTCCAAGCATAATTACAGGTTTTATCTCTTGGAACTTGATTTGTGCTCCACTGTCCCTGAACATCATCAACAAAAGTTAGATCATTCCATCAGTAAATGATCCCTTTGAAGCACTCTTTCCACTAATGCTGCTGTTGATAGTGTGATTCCACTTTTTATGCTGATGTGTAATTTGCACAGCACAACCCGATAATGTTTGGAAACCCATGGGGGGGGGCAGTAGTCAGAACAACACTTTGAGGTTGAAAATTGCTAAGAAAATGGAGACAGCTGTACTCTGGCCTACTGAGTGTCACCACACTGTGGAATACTGTTCTTTATTCCAAGGCCAGATGGAGGCTTGACAAAGCTTTTGCTCAACAGCTTTGTCAAGCCTCAGTTGTAATGGAAAACTGTAAATTCCAGAAACCCATTTCAAAGACAGCATTTAAAAAGCACACTTTATCTCTGTCTATTCATTCACTCTTTAATCCGACTTCAATTTTCCTCTACACTGGTTTTACGAAAAACTGTGAATGTAAGCAAACTCCCCTACAACATAGCTAGATTTAATAACAGTTTGGAGAGCCATCCAGCACTCACAGACGGCAAAAAGGTTTACTGTATATTTATTGTTCTTTCAGAACCAACTTTGTAATCTGCAGTCATCTTGTATACCCTTATTTATTAATGTAAATAAAAAGGTATTTTCCTTCCTTTCATTTTACATCATGGTTGTGAAGTATTTAGGGTTCCAAGCAAGTGGAATGGGCAGTACAGGGCATGCAAAGCATGTTTGTTCTCCTGCTCCAGCAGAGCAGGAAACCCTATTGTTTTTTGTTTGTTTTTCTATTATTATTATTATTATTATTATTATTATTATTAGTCTCTGCTGAAACTCATACTGCAGCCCAAACTGCAAAACTTCTATCCACTTTATTAGGTATCTGGATTCAGTACTCTACTCAGATACAATAATTCGGCCGCTTTTTTTTTGCTCTGTTTTTACCACTTGACATTGAACTTTACAACTATGTCACGTTAGGATTTAAAGATTTGTTTCTGAAATTCTTTGATAAGCAGCATGACAAAATATAGCATTTAAATAAAGAAGCCAAGGTCATGTGAAAAAATTTTCTGAATTTTCTGAATTTAAACTTTTAAAGTTTTTTAAAGTTTGCATTTATCCCCCTTGTAGGAAAACTGACATGACAAAGTTGATGATTTTTCACTTTGCTTCAAGTGTCTCCTGTCCTTGTGTAATGGTGTTAACCCTTACATTTGGAACAGGAGAGCTGGGCTTAACACCTAGTGCTGCCATACTTTTTTTTCACACAAATGCTACGCTATAATACTTAATACTGTATATTATGTTTTAAATCGTTTCAGCATACATTTGATACACATTCAAAAAATTGTTTGTTTTATGAACTTTGTCAGACTGTTGCACAAACATATATTTTTGAGCAACCCATGAAATATAAGAGATAAGAAAGATCGAAAAGCTTCATCTTGGGTATATTATCTTTTTCAGTGATTTAAAACAGGAATGCAGTGACTGACTTATTTCTATGTAAAAAAAAAAAAACAAATAAGAGAAAATAACTGACAGAAAATTTTTTTTGCAGAGACACCTGTTTGTGCAACAGGAGGATGCCAATTATAAACAATAATGGACATAATATGGAGTAAAATTTATTTTTAACAGTAACAGTAAAACACAAACAGTGAAACAGATGTATAAGAAGCTACAGATCATATACTAACTTCAGCTTGTAACATCAGAACACACCTGCTAATGTTATTTAGCTCAACTGTGGAGGAAACTGTTGGAAAGGTTAGGATAAACACAAACTAATTAATTTAAACATTTCTTTACCTTCTTCTGTTGGAGTAGCTAGTGCATTAGCTAGCGCAATATGTTGTAGTTAATTTCTTAAAATGCACTATCAAAAGGAACTCTGAACAAATGTGTTTTTAACCTTGATTTAAAAGAACTCAGGGATTCAGCATTTTTGCAGTTTTCTGGAAGTTTGTTCCAGATTAGTAGAGCATAAGATCTGATTTCTGCTTCTCCGTGTTTGGTTCTGATTCTGGGTTGCAGAGTAGACCACTGCTGCAGTACGGTAGGCAGACTATGTATTGAACACATCCTCGTTTTTACCAGTAAATATAATTTTAACGGGGCTTTTGACATTAAATTTACCCCTGTTGATGGGAACAATCCAAGTAATCCACACATACAAAGAAATAAAGTTGAATGGCGCAGGGAATAAATATTAGAACATTTGATGAAAGAATATGCCAAAAACCATAGAAAGCCAAATAACCAGCTGAAATCTGCACCCTATCAGTGCAAATCATATCATCTGCTTACGTCATAACTAATGTTTCTCATTACCAAGGTCAGTCAGTCATTTTCTATACTGCTTCTTCCATAGTGGGTCGCGGGGAAGCTGGTGCCTATCTCCAACATGCTATGGGTGGGAGGCCGGGTACACCCTGGACAGGTCACCAGTCCATTGCAGGGCAACACACAAACAACCAAGCACACACCCATTCACACACCTAAGGGCAATTTAGAGAGACCAATTAACCTAACAGGCATGTCTTTGGACTGTGAGAAGAAGCCGGAGAACCCGGTGAGAACCTACGCATGCAGGGGGAGAACATGCAAACTCCGTGCAGAAAGACCCCTTACTGGTAGTGGAACCCAGGATCTTCTTGCTGCAAGGCAACAGTGCTACCAACTGCGCCCATTACCAAGGTATTGCGCAAAAAGTATATATTGATGGGTTACACCAAATAGGTCTCAAGATCGTTGTACCCTTATTGTTGCAAAACATTCTGACGGCACTGGTAACAGACATATTCCTGAACTTCTCATGTTCCAATGATCACCATTGGGCTATAATCCAGAACTGGAGAGAACATATTTTATTTTTAACCAACCATGATCAGGTCATTCTAGTATGATTTCTAACTAAGGAGTCGGAGTTGCCGAAGAACCATTTGACGGAACAGAAGTAGTTAAATAATAAAGCAGTGTTTTAAGGCCATTCTGAGGCTAAAGATTGTTCTACCTAGGTTGAGTCATTTCTATTCTCCCAGTTGTAGACTGGGCTAGTTAGTTTATTTCAATAAAGCTAAAAATATTAAATAAAAAGCTACACAAAGAACATAAAGCCTGAAGCAGCTGTAACCCCTGAACACTACCCACTCACTTGATGACAATAGATGTGTTCTAAGGGGAACTGAAAGAAGCTGAATGTAGTTTGTTATAAGCTTTTCTTACAATTCTCTGCTTGCTAAAAGATTTAGGCCAGCTCTGCTATATCTAATGTCTACCACAGCTTTTTATTCAATAATGAAGGGCATGAAGGCATGTCTTGCCAGGTTAATAGACAATAAGCCCAGAACTTACTTTTTACTTGGCACCTATAGACCTAGGCTCTACAACAACACATTCTGTGTTTCACTTTTGTTTAAATTAGCAATTGATAATTCATAAACTCCCATTTGTGCTTTAAGATCCAGAAAGTGTTTAGTCTTTGTTAAAGCACTCTAAATGGCACACTGTATTGTCACATATACAGTATTAGTGCTCTTTAAGTATACTAAAAATGCTATAGGTATATCAGTATCATGTATTTTATGTTGTCAGTAATCCATCCATCCATATATAAGCTATACCTTCTTATACTTTCCTGGGGGGCACACCCTGGACAGACACCCAAGACCTGGGGCCTCATGTATGAAGCGTGCATACACACAAATATCTGTGTTGCAATGTTTCACGTGCAACTCTGCCTGTACAAAAATTAACATTGCGTGAAAGCAAATCTAGACGTGCCATGAAAATGTGCTGCAGCCACGCAAGCTTTTTCAATTTATAATACCAAAATACAAAGTAGTAAAACTCACCCAAGTACACTGAAATGTGACTCCCTTCAGTTTTATTTATTTGATGGAGCAAATGTTCTTTTATAATTTAAACCCGAGCGATAAAACTGAATCACATTTAGCCTCATACAATAACCCGCCTCAAAAATGATGGAAACAACCTCAGTCAGATGTAAACTATAAAACTTCCTTTGTTTTTTTCATGTGTAGATTCAAATGTGCATTGGCCTGTGCGCTGAAGAGCAAAAAATGGAGTTCTTTAATTTAGTTTAAATGCCTGCATGGTCTCTCCCCACAGTATCTGTTCAACCTGCTCCAGCCATATTTTCCCTCACGCTCTCTCAGGTCGACAGATCAGTCACTGTTGATGGTCCTGAAGTCAATGACAGAGCGTTTTCAGTTGCCGCCTTACTGTGGAACAATGTATCTTTGCAGATAGGCTGACTCATTTCCTGTTTTTAAATATTCTCTTGAAAAACCTTTTTTCTCTTTGGCTTCTAACTCAGTTTGAGATGCTGCCTTTTATTGTTATATGGTCTTAACTGTTTTGTTACTTTGATTGTTTTTATTTGATTTTATCATTGAATTTTAAATGCTTTATATCTTGTGTTGTATATTAGGTGTACAACACTTTGTGTAATGGTGTTGTCTTCAAAGCAGTTATTTAGCAACTCCTTTAAGCCACATACACTACCGGTCAAAGTTTTAGATACACTTTCTCACTTAATGGGTCTCTTCATTTTCATTCTTTGCCAAAGGCATCAAATCTATGAATGAATACAAAAAGTGTGAAATAACTGTAAATAGGTTATATATTCTAGATTATTCCAAAAAGCCACCCTTTGCTTTGATGACTGCTTTGCTCTCTTGGCATTCTCTCCATGAGCTTCATGAGAAGGCCACCTGAAATAGTTTTCCAGAGTCTGAAAGAACTTCCCAGAGGTTCATTGAGAGACGGACAAAGGGTAATATTTCAGTCATCACTTTAAGGAATCTAAAATATAAAACATATTAAAAGTTATTTTACAAATTTTTGTTCGCTAAATAATTCCATATGTGTTCATTCATTGTTTTTATGCCTTCAGTGAGAATCTACGTAAAATGTGAATGGTCATAAACATAAAGAAACCATTAAATGAGAAAGGTGTTCTAAAGATTCTGACTGGTAGTGTATGTACCTTTGAATTACCATTAATATAAATACTAATGTACATATAAGTGCTGGTGGTGTGCTACGGCCGATTGTAGTGCGGAGTAAATGAGGTATGCTATAAACATGGCTACTGTGGCTTCTGCTTAGCATTGGTTCCTTTAGGGAACCAGGAAAACACCAGGAAAGTCCATTGGTCCAGTTGTTTGGTCCGGACCAAATGCGGACTTTTTTTTTTGTTTGGTGCGGTTCGCTTTCACATTGTACCTTTTGCAAGTAAACTATAACTTGTAAACAAAGCCACGCGGGTGACAATCGTTGCCTCCATTGGACAGAAATGTCGGGGTTATCACTGAGAGCACAGAGCACAGTCCGGGAAATGGTGGAAAACAACTGTTGAAGTCCTGCCAGCAGCCCCTCTGTTCTTCATATTTGCGCCATTCTTATTGCTGCAATGTCATTGTGAGGCTCATTCAACACAGATTTTGCAACGTTCTATTTATAATTTTGGAACCCCGTCGGAGAATGTGTGCTGCCAGCCGGAGGAGACGCTGCACTGAGCTAAGATGACTACTGCTAAGCGGTTCAGGTATGATTTCAGTATAACGTGCACTGCAATGGTGGCTTGAACATATATAAAAACTCATACAGAACACTGTCACAATGTTTAAGTACTAAATAATTACTAAAAAAAAGTTAAAAACAAGATCAAGAACTCTGCCATTGTTGGGTTAGGGGTTAAAGTTTTTTTAAATCAGTAATAAAACCACCAAGATAAATTTAATCAGACTGTTTCAGTTCTGTTGAGGATGATTCCAGGTCGAAGGTGCAGAGTAAGAGAAAGCTTTTTTCCTAAATCTGCGTGGACCGAATACAGAGAGCAATGACAATCTGGGATCATAGACTGTAATTGGTGTGTTTAGGTGACATGTAAGAGGACAAATACAGAAGCAATAAACCAAGAATGGAGTTATAGACAAAAATGCATCAATGAAAAACATGCAAAGACAGTGATAACCAACTAAGTAAAGAATACAAAGTGCAATGATGGGTAAGATATCGGCATCCAGTTAAGAGTCTTAGAGCTCCATGATAAGCTGAATCTATTAAATGAAGAGAATTGTGTGAGGAATCCGTACATGAAATGTCACCATAGTCCAATAGAGGCAAAAAGGTGGTAGCAACAAGACCTGGCATTAAAAGAGAAACGTGACTTGTTTTGTGATTGGATGATATCAAATGCAGACGGCAGAAGCTCAAAAGCAAGAGCAACAGTACAAGCATAACAGTAAACAATGGTATCATCAGCATACAGATGGAGAGAACCCTGTGTGTATTGACCCACCTCCCAACATTGACCCTTAAGGTACACCATTAATAATATTTAAAAGACCTGAAGAGGATCAATTGACATGAACATTGTTTTCAGTTTGACTAATTATGAAACCAACTCAGAGCATGGTCGGTCAAGCCAGTGTTACACAGTTTCTGGCACAAAATGTTGTGTTTAACAGTGTGAAAGGCCTTAGAAAGGTCAGAGGAAAGGGGTTTTGGCATCTAAGGCCTCTATATTGTCATTTATAACCTTATTGGTTGCAGTGATTGTACTATGCTTCTTTCTAAAACCAGACTAATTTGAAAGTATATCATTTAAATACAAATAATTCTTCAGTTGGTCATTTACCAATTTTTCTGAAACTTTGGCTGAAATTTAAAGATTCAACATCGGCCTGTAGTTATTCAGAGGTGAAGAGTCACCACTTTTTAGAACATAAGCAGTTTTCCAATCATCACGAATACCATTATGTTAAATTGAAAAATTAAATATATAATTTACTGGTTTTGCAGCTAGATGTCTGCAGCTAGGTGTAAAAATGGGTGGATACATTTTCCAGGCCTTCTGATTTTTTTAATTTTTTAGGATCAAGTGTCTTTAAAATTTTTCGAACATCCTTTGAACATGTCAAACCTAGAAGGGATCAGCCTGTGTTTATGCCTGTATTTTAAAGCATTAATAACAAAAGCTCTAATCAAGACATTCTGAATTTCAGAAAGCACACAGCTTAATAAAACTGCTCACAGTATCCTTTTTGCTCATAAAAACATCAGGTGCTAGATACATTGTGTGTTCAGGTTGTAGACTGTAATTTATGCCTGGTAGAAGACATTTTGATTGTTTTGATGTGTCATTCATCTGAAATATTGCAACGACTACTATCAATAATAATGGTAGCATTGATGCTGGACTTTAACTGAGAACAGTTATTTTTATGCTGTTACATATGTATCACTTAGCAATAGTGAACTGAGTGTTGTTCATACCTCCGCTGGATTTCTTTTGAAGGATTCTTTGTCATTTCCAGACCATGATGTGACAACTTGGAATTCGTACATGATTCAACACCATGTCAGCAGCTGACATGCAGTGGCCTTGGCGGAGGTCTGCACTCTGAGTGCATTTAACCTGAAGCTGAATTATTACCTCCTCCAAGGCGGTTGTGTTTTTGTTTCTGTCCATTTGTCCATCTATCCATCTGTCTGTTTTCAAAATATCTCAAAACGCTATGAATTGATTTGGATGAAATATTCAGACAAGTTGTGTATTAGGACAATGAACAGATGATTAGATTTTGGTGGTGATGTGGAGCATCATCTGGATCCAGGAGTTTTTTGAAGGAATCCTTATCATTGCTGGTATGTAGCTGGTATGCAATGGCAAGAAGTCATGCAGTATAGCATCAGCAAGGACCAGAAAATAAAATGGAATATTTTTCGCAGAAAATTTGTGACCTTTTAAGTTATTGTTTTCATTAATTATTAACTATTTCGCCACAGTTCTGTAAGACAAATATTTTAATGCAGTGCTGCAGAGCACTTAAAATTTTCCATGTGGATAAAAAAATACACATTTCCCTATGATTGTCTTTTCATGTAAACCTAACTTATTGTAGTATGAAATCTTTAATATTTTTAATTTTTCATAGTTTTATGCAGACGGCTCTGCAGGAGGAGACACCACAGTTCCAGGTTGGGATGCAGAAACTCAGTTATGTCCTACCATTGTCTGGTCTTCTTTCTATGTTTGCTTTTGATTAGACAGTCAAGGTATCAGTTCCCTGTAATTCTGGACTGATTATCAGTTTTTTTATTGTAATAAATAATTTTTTTACTAAAAATATGTTTTGTAGTTATTTGATATGAACTTACTTGATGATGATAATAAAAGAAAAATAAATGTGTTAATCTGTGTTTAGTAGTTATTGTAAATGAATCATGCAGTTGTAAAGCAACAACTCTGGTCTGATGCATGTTGGTAAACAATTTAATGTAAAATAATGATTTAAACTTTTCCTGTGCAACTTAAGGAATAATGGGAGGAATTAATCAACTGTGTAACTCTGAAGCTGCTCATCTATTTTTTATCAGTTGAAACAAAACAATTATTTATTAGCTTTTAAACAGAGTAAAGGAGTAGTGCCATCTGCTGGAATGACGGTGTTTGCAGTTTTCTTCGCAACTTCCCCATCGTCATTAAGCTGATTTAAACAAATGGCCTGTGGCCTTGCTGAGCAATGGAAAAAGAAGGTACGAGATTCCCTGGGATTCCTATTACCCCGGTAAAACAAATGTGGGGCTTTAAATCCTGGGGATTTTGGTGGAAAAGGGGCTATAGCTCTCTAGGAAAGTGCAGCACTAAATAAAAAAAATCTGATTTGTACTAAAGATATATTAAAGCCAAATGTGCTCAGTAAATTGAAGAGTGATGAGAGAATAGAATAGAATAGAAATATCCTTTGTCGACCCACAGTGGGAAAATTCAGGTGTGTCAGAGGCAAAGCAAAAAGGCAAATGGAGTCATACAGGTGCACGCATCACTATAAAAGTCATAATCAAAAACAGAAATCAAAAGTTAGAACTGGCTGTACACGAAACGAAATATTGTACTATTACTAAATTGACATAATCAGATTAAATTAAATTATTTGTGCCACATAGATGGTGTAGCAGAAAAGAGTCAGTTGTTGCAGAGGTCACTCATAAAATGAACACTGTAGATTTCCAGTCTTTCTTCCCCTCTCTTTTATCAGGTTTAAGTTGTTAAGTTTGGAAGTTATTTTGTCAAAAGTTAAGAAACTACGTGGCTTTGTTATAGTGTACCTTATAGGATAAATATGAATATATATACTGTTTATTGCTGAAAATTGTATTATAATAATCACTATAAAAATCGGCACATTAGCACTCTAATTATGTGTGTACATATATTTATAGGCCTATATTTTAAATTTACATTTCAACCCAGCAGTATAAAGTTGGCTAGTCTTTCAGGAACTCCCGGGCCACTTTTTCTGCCCTGAGCATCAGTATAGAAACAAGATCACATGCATCAGTAACCCTTCTGCCTTGGCGGAGGTCTGCGCTCATGGGCCTGATCTGCAAAAGGTTTGCATGTACAAAACCACGTGCAAACTTGTTTGCGTGGGGAACGCTGATCTACAAACTACTGTTGTTTTGTAGGACTTTGAGATAATAATAAAAATGCAATTTATTATTATTATTATTATTATTATATTTCTAATTATTATTATTATGACCATTATTGTCACCTTTGCATGTGCATTTTTTTGCACATGCAATTTAGCAATCCTTATTTAGAATCTTCAGATCAGACCCTATGAGTTAGACAAGATACCTTGCAGTCAAGTCTTAAGAATGGCAACATATTTGTTAAATGTCAATCGTGCTTGACACAAATTGGCAAAAGGTTATCACACTGATTAGAATCTGATTAGAAATGCTCTTTGTAATAAGTTATGCTGTTGTATGTTTTTTGTAAGAGCTACGCTTCTATGTAGTGGTATCATAATTGTGATTTTACAGAAAAGTAATGGTGATATGATGTTTTTCTCATATCACCCACCCCTAGTTTCAATTAAGGGAAACAAGCAATGAATAATTATTTGTTGTACTTTATTCAGCAGTGAACAAAGAACTCTCATCAAAAGTCATGTGAAGGTACTTTACAGAGAAGACAATGCCAGCAAATTTACGGATGGCCATTTGCTCCACTGGTCCAAAATATATCTATAGTTTACATACAAACTTAAACCAACAGAATACCAAGTAGCATTGTCTTTGAGAAAGGACAAACTCTAGTCAGTCCCAAGTACTGTCACAGAGTCTAATATTATATTGCTTGGAATTCGTACATGATTCCAAGCAATCATGTACTTGATTAGAATCAAGTACTATATTAGTACTTGTCATATCACCCATGTGATATGACAAGTACATGTCATATCACATGGGTGATATGACATGTACTTGTCATATCACATGGGTGATATGACATGTACTACATGTCATATCACCATGTAGTACATGGTGATATGACACCATATCACCATGGTGTCATATCATGGTGATATGACACCATGTCATATCACGTCATATCACCATTCTGTTAGTAATTTCTTATTAACAGAATTATTAACAATTCTGTTAATAAGAATTGGAGGCATTCTTATTAACATGTAAGGTTTTACATGTATTAACATGTAAAACCTTACATGTTAATACATGTAAGGTTTAGACCTTACATGTATTAACATGTTAACAAGCTGTTAACATGTTAAAGCTGTTAACAGCTTTCATGTTAACAGCTTTAACATGAAAGCTGTTAAATGTTTGACATAAAATAACAACACAAATCACCAAGTGATGTGTTCAATTCCTGAAATAAAAGATATCATATGTTTATGTAGGTTTTCATTTTTAAATAGAAAAAGTGGTATTTCATTTTTTATGTTTAACAAACCATTGTAGGTCCTCTCAAAGGATGCATCCTTGCTGAATCCATGCAGAAGAGATTGTGTCTGGACTGTGTCGGTTCATGCGTTTCCCAAATTTAATTTAATTTCTGCAGCTTGTTATTACAATAGAGCACTTGACATACATAAAAGGCCTCTCCTGCTTAAGCTTTTATTGGAACTTGAAGAAGGAAAATGTGGTACTTAGGACTGTCAGCCTCGCCACTTTATACCTTTTTATTCTTTCAACCTTCACAAACACACCAAAATACTGCCCTTTTTCCTCTTTTCCTTTTTAATCTCTTAAGTTGTCCTTCTTTGATGCTGCTAATTAGGTGCTCCATCACTTAAGAGAGGCAGTAGATGACCACTTGATTATAATTACACTCAAGCTACCGTGCACCACATCCCACAATAACACTTTCTCTTCCCCTGCCTAAACTAAATGTGGTGACATGAAGGTTAGTGTGAACTTTTTCTTTGAGTTAGATGTTATTAGCTGATAGAGAAAGGTGTTATTCATGACAGCTCCATGAAATAATTAAAGCAACGAGACTGTCTTCCAAAATATTGTCACAATTTTACCCAGTGGAGGCATTCTTTGAAAAAGAGTACTGCAGGAAAGCAAGGGAAATGTGTTTACAGTTTTATGACCATGAAAAATTAAGATGCTAAAGTTCAAGAATTCTTGAATTTATGCAAATGTTAAGGTTTAGCTTGTAAGTCTACAAGTTAAAGTACATGCATTAGGACTTGGAGCAGTGCACCAGTTTTTCACAACTCTGTATCCTACTGAATCGTCTTGCTTTCTTTCTGCAAGAGCACTGAGCATAGAGAAAAGCTGTAAGCATTTCGTCAGGTTAGTTTAGACCTTACTCTGTCTGTTGGGGCTTTGAGCACAAAAAAAGGTGTGTTCTAGTGGACAGAATATTATTTATGATTAGTGATTATTACACTTGCCATTGTTTGAGGAATAGTCACAAACGGTCTGATGAGGAAAACAATGCTATTGTTTAGACTACTGTCTTTCAAAATGACATCTGATCTGTGTAATTAACATACAGGACTTTCTAGGACTACACAGCAACTTTTTCAGCGTTTTTTGCTGGAGTTTCTTTTTACAAATGGAAGTCTCACTATTTTTAAAGTACAGCTTTTTATTTTTTAATTAACAAAACCACATCGTATGTTTTAACTATACACAATAAAATTGTATTGAATTTAAATGTGTCTAGAACAATTGGAACATATTTAAATGGATTAAAAAGGACTATGAAATTAGAAAAAAAATTGGGCCTGTTTATGATGCATGTTTTTGTATATTGGTGTTATGTAAGTACTTATTATTTGTAATGTTTAATTATTGTCTTATTGATCATTATTTAAAGGAAACATAGCTAAAACAATTGCTTTGAAATTTTTCTGTATTGGGTAAAATCCCATAGATCTAGAATAAAGCCTCCCTTCTCTCAACTCTGAAATAACAGCTCATATTTGGCTCCTTCTTTTAGATTAGAGTTATTTAAATTTACTCACCTTTCCCTTGAACAGAACGCCTGTCTTTTTTAATTAATGGTGTATCTTTGAACTGCAGTTCAAACTTAAGTTTGGACTTAAACAAATAGGCTGATCTTGTACATCGCTTTTTTTAGTGATACAGACCACTCCCAGCACTTTTACACTACAAGTCATTTTAACTCAAAGTTAACATATTCATAAACTGATAGGCTACTTAAGGTTCAGTTTCCTGTCCAAGGACACTTTTACATGTAATGGGGGGAAGCTGGAATTGAACTCACAACTTTCCTACTGACTCACAGCAGACCCACACCTCAGATAAAACTCAGTGACCTGTATGTTTTAAAACAGGTGCCGTGGGGTAAACTACTGTGTGGCTAGACAGTTCTCTTGAATAACTTGGAAGGTTTCTTTAGTTTTCCTTTATTTCTATTCAACATTAAGTTCAAAACAGTTTACCATCTTCAATCAACCTTTCCAGGCTACTAATCCTTTAACACTGATCCAAAGCACCACACAACAGCATTATTTTGGGCACCGTTTTACATTAGTGCTGCAACAGTGGCAGTCAGCTTAGGTAGCAGGCTATCTTCTTGAATAATTCCACTAAGCCTTTTCCCATATCTTTTACTTCTTTGGACACTGTGCTGTGCTTTTTTTGTACTTAGTTACATATGCATACCAAACCATCATGTGGGATTTTACATGTGGGATCAGATGGGTGAAACTCCAAAGGCTCAAGTGGTGCCTGAAATAACCAAAATATGCCTACAAAAAAAGCGAACAGGGAAGCAGAACCATAAAAACAAAAAGGCAGGATGGAAGAATTTTGGATTATTATAATTGTTATTGGTGAATAAATTATATTTCTAAAGTGCTTTTCTGGTGTTACTGAAAAATCAAAGCACTTCTTGAAGTCATGTTAACCCATTGAACTTATGGTTCACCTGTTTGCCAATTCGTTTGCCCATTTCCTAACTACATGCTGTCATTTCATCCCTTCCCATGTCTGTTTGGTTTCTCTAAACTAAACATTTTGTACCAATGTACTTTGCATTTTTTATTTATTTTTCGTTATTGTATTGAGTATTTTAATTCATTATGGAGATAAATAGACATAAACATGCTCAATTATTTATTTTGGCTCTGATAATAATTATTTTATTTGTCATTGCAATTGTGCATTCCAGTGAAATTTGTCCTATGAATTTAACCCATCCCACAGGGAGCAGTGGGCATTTTGGGACTATGGGTCTTGCTCAGAGACCCAGAGTGGCAGTGTGTGGGATTTAAACTGGGTACTTCCAGCCTACTCAGAACGCAAGGGCACTGCTTTGTATAAGAGATTGAAAACAATAGTGTGAACTTGATTTGCATCAGTGTCTGGTTGTACAGTACTAAAATGGGATTTGTACATCAATATATTGCTTCTTGACAAAGTGCCGTTATTAATCCATAAAGTCTTGTAATTTGTAAGGGAATCCAGTGTTTAGTTTATGACAATTTTTGAAGTTGAATTTCATGAGATATTATTAATCTTTTATTACCCATTTTAATTTGTTATGTGTGTAAAGAAATTGATATTATCTTAGGAACTAGATTTGAAACAGCTTAATACAGAAGAAATATTTTTTTAATATTTTTTGTCATATTGCCCTGCTCTAAGTGAACAGCCGATAATTAAAGTACGTTTTTTACGTAACTATTTTCAAATCCAGTGTAAAAAAAAGACGCCTTCTTGTGGGCTCTTGAAGAGGATATTCAGGGTTGTCCGTAATGTTCTTTCTTTTATAAAGAATCCTTCCAGAACAGAGCCAGCCTTCTTTATCAGCTTGTTGTGCTTTATTATGTCAATGGCTCCGCTGCCGCACAGATGATGGCAGAAGACTCTCCAAAACAGACTTATACTAATAAGGCAACATCTTGCTGGAAACACTTAAGGACCCAAGCTTCCTCAAAAAGCACAGTCTGAAATCTACAATTATTTCCTTTGTTTTATTCACATTCAAGATGAGATGATTGTTTCCACACCATGCCACAAAGCGGTCCACCAGCTCCCCGTACTTTTACTTTTGTCCATCTCTGATACAGCCAATAACTGCAGAATCATCTGACCATTTCAATAGATGACAGGAGTTTGTCTTGTACTGGAAGTCTGAGGTGTAGAGAGTGAAAAGGAATGGTAAGAGTACAGTCCCCTGTGGTGCTTCTGTGTTGCTGACTACCTGGTCAGACACACAGCCCTTACGTCTCACAAACTGTGGTGTTTTGTCAAATAGTCATTGATCCAGGAGATTGTTGTGGCCTCCACCTGAGTCTTCCGGAGTTCTGACAAAGCAAATCAGGCTGAATTGTGTTAAATGCACTGGAGAAATCAAGGAACATGATCCTCACAGTGCTGCTGGCTTTGTCCAGATGTTAGTGAGTTGGCTGAAGCCAGTGTATGATGGCATCCATGGTTGAGGTGAAAGATAAAATATTGCCACACCTCCCACCTTCAAAGGAAGGAGAGATTTTTGTTTGACTGTGGGCAGAAGAGGAAGATGCTGAGTATGTTTTTGAACTAAACCTAATACACAATATGTTCATTTCATTCGCACTGTCCAGACTTCCATCTTTCTGAGCTTTCTTCTGTATGAAACCTTTGATATTTGTCATCCCTTTTTTATTTGTGAGGTAAATAAGACAAGGTCAGTAAAAATAGGTGACCAGACAAAAATACAAACAAAATGTGTCAAAATATTAAGTTAAAAAGTCCAGTGTATGGCGCGGTGCTGGCGTAGTGGTAGAGCGCACGACACATGTATAGAAAGGCTTCAGCCTTCGACGCAGCTGTCCCCTGATTTGAGTCCCGGGCACGGCAACCTGTTCTGCACATCTTCCCCCTTCTCTTCACCCCGTGTCGTTTCTGCCTACTTTCAAGAAATGACAAAATAAAGGCCACTAGTACCGCAAAACAAATCTTCAAATCAAAAAGTCCAGTGTAGTCCATCATCTGTGCAAATGCAGTATATGTATTGATATATAATGTAAATACAATAATTTTAAAAAGTGGTAGAGAGTTTCTCAGTTACTGATATCCTGAATAAGTGAACAAGAGTGAAGGTCCAGGTGACATGAAATTACTAGTCTGTGCTACCCAAGGTGCATTTTATGCAAGTGTCTGTATGGCAAAACCCATTCTTAAGATTTTCATTTGAGTGATGTGTGATCATTTCTGTGATACTGTATAAGTTGCAGGTTCATCTTACTGGAAAATATATTGTTGCAGGCTTTAATCCAGAAGTAAGAGTTGGAAGAGAAGGCCAGTTTTTTTCACATTGCTGTACTAGAATTGCTGTTATTAATAATTTTTAAAATTTTCGTGATTAGAATTATATTGATCTTGTAAGAATAACATAAAAACTGATTTTATGTACGATGTGTGCATCATAAATTCTTTTGATTTAAGTGTTTTTTCATGTTGCTAAAGCAAGTGGTTACATGAAAAGAACAAACAAAGAGGGAGGAGAGTGGGCATCCCTGTCTGCTTCCTGTGTGGAGTATAAAACTAGATGGTGTGATTCCAATAGTACTTATTGTGGCCCTCTGTAAGGTTTGCAGTGTTTTTATCCTCGTACTCGTACTCGTACTCGTCGTCTTCCGCTTCATCCTGGACCGGGTCGCGAGGGCATCAGACTCAGTAGTAACACCCACACGTCCCTCTCCCCAGACACATCTTCCAGCTCCTCTGGGGGGAGCCCACGGCGTTGCTACGCCAGCCGAGAGACATAGTCCCTTCAGCGTGTCCTGGGCCGTCCCTTGGCCCTACCCCCGGTGGGACGTGCTTGGAACACCTCTCGAGGAAGGCGTCCGGGCGGCATTCAGTATAGATGCCCAAGCCACCTCTCCAACTGGCTCCTCTCGGTGTGGAGGAGCAGTGGCTCTACTCCGAGCCCCTCCCGGATGGTCGAGCTCCTCACCCTATCTCTAAGGGAGTGCCCAGCCACCCTACGGAGGAAGCTCATTTTAGCCGATTGTATCCGGGAGTTCCCAAAGTTCATGGCCATAGGTGAGGGTAGGAACGTAGACTGACCGGTAAATCGAGCGTCACTCAGCGTCCCTTACTACCAGGGTTCCCGCTGCGACAGGCACTGCAGACCTCATGGCCACAGCTATGGGCAGCAGCATCGACAATAGATGCGGAGAGCATGGTCCACTCGGACTCTATGTCTCCAACATCCCCCGGAATCTGCTCAAAGCTCTCCCGGAGATGGGGGTTGAATACATCCCTGGCCGAGGGCACTGCCAGACGTTCCCAGCAGACCCTCACTATGCGCTTGGGCCTGCCAAGTCTGTCCGGCTTTCTCCTCTTCCAGCGGATCCAACTCACCGCGAGGTGGTGATCAGTGGACAGCTCAGCCCCTCTCTTCAGTGTCCAAAACATGCAGCCGAAGGTCTGACGACACAACAACAAAGTCCATCATCGACCTCCTGCCTAGGGTGTCCTGGTGCCAAGTGCGCTGATGAACACCCTTATGTTTGAACATTGTGTTCATTATGGACAATCCGTGACTAGCATAGAAGTCCAATAACGAAACACCACTCGGATTCAGATCGGGGAGGCCATTCCTCCCGGTCCCGCCTCTCCAGTTGTCAATGTCATTTCCCACGTGAGCGTTGAAGTCCCCAGCAGGGGCAACAAGCAAACCTACCCCAGCCCGCCGCCTCTCCTCGTGGGAGTAGAAGAGAGTCCAGCCCCTCTCGAGGAGATGGGTTCCAGAGCCCAGCTGTGCATGGAGGTGAGCCCGACTATTTCTAGTCGATATCTCTCGACCTCCCACACAATCTCAGGCTCCTTCCCCCCCAGCAACGTGACATTCCACATCCCTAGAGCCAGCCTAAGCATCTGGAGATCGGGGCGCCGAGGTCTCCAGCTTCGTCTGCTGCCCAATCCTCTTTGCACCGGTCCTTCATGGTTCCCCCTGCAGGTAGTGGGCCCATTGGGGGATGGCCTCGTGTCTCTCGTTCCGGCCTGACCCGGCCGGGTCCCGCGAGGAGCAACCCAGCCACCAGGCGCTGTCCGACGAGTCCCGACCCCAGGCCTGGCTTCAGGGTGGGACCCCGGCTCCGCCGTACCGGGCGACATCACGTGCCTCGATTTTTTGGTCCTCAAGAAGGTGCCTTGAATCGCTCTTTGTCTGACCCGTCACCTAGAGCCTGTTTCCCATGGGAGACCCTACCAGGGGCATTTAAGCCCCAGACAACATAGCCGCGAGGATCATTTGAGCACTCAAACCCCTCCACCACGTTAAAGTGGCGGTTGAAGGAGGGGAGAGCTTTTATCCATCACATGAATTACTCTCTAAATCAAAAATGGACATTGTTCATCTGGAATGCTGTTGTAGAATTGGATTTGATTTAGTTTGTTAAATTATTTTAAAAAATGATAATAATATGGGCGGGAATTATTTGTAGAACTCCATCAGGTCTAGAAATCCGTCGGTTCTGGTTGTTATGTTGGGCTTTTAAAAAAAGTGGTTTATGAGGTTCGTCTGGTTTGAGTGGAGGGCCTAACATATTAACTTTTTCAGTGGATAAAAGAGGAAGCTATCTTTATTTCAATAAGGTATTTCATTTTGGTTTGTATATTATCTGGTGTATATACTCAAATTTTGAGCTGTTTCTAATGTTGAATTTCGAATAGGTGGAATAATGGATTTTTCTGTTTTACGTTTGAGCTTATGATGTGCCAGGTTTTGATAAATTTTATTACTGTTTATTACTTTTTATTACTGTTGCCGAATGATAAATTGTTTTTTATGGATAGTCTTTTCAAGTTCATGTTTTAAATTAAATTATTAAATTCCTCCTTGCATTGCAAGAGTTACTAAAATGACTAATTTTCTTTTCTAAATTTGATTGTATTTGTTGTTTGTTCTTGTGTGATGAATATGCTGTTTTTTTAACTCTTGATACTGCTCTTTCTGCTTTCCACAATAGTGGCAGTGAAGTGTTTGGAGAGTCATCCTTTTCCAGAAAGAAAACTCACTCTTTTTGAATGAATGTGTCAAAGTCAGGATCTTTGAGAAGAGGTGTATTGAAGTACAACTATTTGTATGGTTAGATGGCATAGCGTTAGAGAAATAGGAGCATGGTCACTGTGTATGATTGAGTTTATTGTAGTTACAGTTACATATTGAGTATGTGTGTTATTGGCAATAAATAATTCAATTCTGGAAAAGGATTGATGGCTGAGGGAGAAATGTGTGTACTGTCTAATTGTAGGATTCTTTATTCTCCAACTATCACCAAATGCGTAAGAGTTCATATATTAGTTTATTATTTTTTTGAATGGCAGATGCTGTGGAGTTGTTATTAAAATGTGAGCAGTCTGCTTTGTGGTTGATAACAGTATCAAATCTTTACCTATTATAATGTTTGTTGGGTCATTTATAAAAGAGAAAAAAATATGAAAAAAGGATGAATCATAATCATTGGGTCCATAAATGTTTGCAAGGGTATATGTTGTATCATTAATACTCGTACTCGTACTCATTGTCTTCCACTTCATCCGGGACCGGGTCATGGGGGCAGCAGACTCAGTAGAGACACCCAGACGTCCCTCTCCCCAGACACCTCATCCAGCTCCTCCGGGGGGAGCCCAAGGTGTTCCCAGGCCAGCCGAGAGACATAGTCCATCCAGCGTATCCTGGGCCGTCCCCCTATATTAATATAATAATAATAATAATAATAATTATAATAACTATAAATCTACCATATGGATCTATTATAGATTTATTGTGAATGATCTTTTATGCATAATTGATACACCTCTTTGTTTGGTATTGTATGTCGATTAGTAAATATGGTTATATTGATGACAATACATATGGAATGATGTGTTTCTTGTAAAAAAGACATATATTGTGACGCAAACAATAAATAGGACAAAATAACAGAAAACGTCAGCATGCATAACTGCTCATCCCCCCCAAAGATTTGGATATTTCTTTATAACCCCACCCTGACTTGTACTTCTCAACAACTTTGTCCCTGATTTGTTTGAAGAGCTCCTCTCTCTTCATCGTGTGTTTCGTCTTGCTGGATAATGTTGTAAGCTCAGGGCCTTTTAGAAAGGTGTGTTTATACTGACAGGTTATGTGATATTTGGATTGCATACAGGTGGACTTCATTCAACTAATTATAGAACTTTTGAAGGTAATTGGTTGCACCAGAACTTTCTAGGGGCTTCATAGCAAAGGGGGTGGTTACATATGCACATGCCAATTTTCTTTTTTTTTTTCTTTTTTGTTAATTGTTTTATATATTTTTTTTTCTCATTTCACTTTAACAACTTATACTTTTTGTGCAGTTCCATCACATAAAATCTGATTAAAAAACATTTAAATGACAGGTAGGAATGTAAGAAAATAGGTAAAAAGCCAAGGGGGTGAATACTTTTGCAAGGCACCATATGTCTGCTTACATATTTTCTAGGCTTCTAGGTTGTCAGATGTGTTTTCAGGAATGCTATAAAAAGATAAAATTGTCATGCATGCTTCTTGTTTGGACGTCCACTATAGTTTCTTTCATGGTTTTGTTTTGTTTAATGACTGAGGCCCTATGCACTCGACAACGATCCATTGAAAATGGGATTGATTTTCCATTGACGTTGATTTTCTACATGACGTTTCAATTATGAACTTCGTAATTCCCTAACCATGGCACTAGCAGGCAGTGTTTTCTCAAACTCAACAACATGCACATTCATTCAAACACTCCCTGCTTAACAGGGTAAAACATTATAAAAAATTTTTTTCACAACCTTTGTCATATACAAAGAGACAGCAGCACAAATAGCACTTTGCAATCCGCTATTGTTATTGTTGGTATCTTCTTTCATTGTGAGTTTTAATCTGGCCGCCATCTGTTATACTGTGCACATTCATTTCTAATTGCAGTCATACTCCACATGTACCAGGGCTTCCCCACACATTTTTCCCTTCTATATGAAAACAGAAACCAGGAGTCCTTTTCAAATCATATATTATGAAAATATTTATTGACAGAATCACAACATTAGCACTTCAATTGAAACTTTAATATTTGGATCAAGTCACTGAAAGAATCAATCAATCAGTCAGTCAATCACTTTATTTATACAGCTCTTTCCGATCCAAATAAGGAAATCAAAGTGCTTTAGGGGTACATCCACAGAAAAGACTCGGTCGCCCCAACGTTTATATTTTGTCCTAGGAACTGCTTCTAAATGTTGATAATCTGACCCTAAAGACCTGCTTCAAGTATGAAAATTTAGGAGGAACAAGGCTGTTAACAGCTTTAAAAACAAATAATAAAAGTTTAAAATCTATTCTAAACAGATGGGAAGCCAGTGTAGGGAAGATAAAACAAGCATGATGTGTTACCACCTGGAAGACATTATTGTGTTAGTTGAAATACGACCTGCCGCGGTCTGAACAAGTTGGATGCAACTGAGGGACTGGGGAACACCAAAGTAGAGAGCATTGCAGTAGTTAATTTTAGAACTGATACAAGCATAGACCGCCTTCTCCATGTCAGGGCATTTAAAAAAAGGCTTGACCTTTGCTGAAAGGCGTAGATGATAAAAAAATTGATTAAACAACTGAAGCTATTTGTTTATCAAATCCAAAATCCTTGTCGAATATTACCCTGAGGTTTTCAACTCAGCCGGTAAAGTTGACTGTCAGAATGCCAAAGGCATTGGCGGCTTTATTGGCAAATGAAATCCATTCGGTTTTTGTTTCATTTAAAAAGACAAATTCTTGCTTAAAAAAGTTCATTTAGTTCAGTTACTCTCACTTAGTGAAATACAGAGGTTGGACAATGAAACTGAAACACCTGGTTTTAGACCACAATAATTTATTAGTATGGTGTAGGGCCTCCTTTTGCAGCCAATACAGCGTCAATTCGTCTTGGGAATTACATATACAAGTCCTGCACTGTGGTCAGAGGGATTTTAAGCCATTCTTCTTGCAGGATAGTGGCCAGGTCACTACGTGATACTGGTGGAGGAAAACGTTTCCTGACTCGCTCCTCCAAAACACCCCAAAGTGGCTCAATAATATTTAGATCTGGTGACTGTGCAGGCCATGGGAGATGTTCAACTTCACTTTCATGTTCATCAAACCAACCTTTCACCAGTCTTGATGTGTGTATTGGTGCATTGTCAACCTGATACACGGCACCACCTTCAGGATACAATGTTTGAACCATTGGATGCACATGGTCCTCAAGAATGGTTCGGTAGTCCTTGGCAGTGACGCGCCCATCTAGTACAAGTATGGGGCCAAGGGAATGCCATGATATGGCTGCCCAAACCATCATTGATCCACCCCCATGCTTCACTCTGGGCATGCAACAGTCTGGGTGGTACGCTTCTTTGGGGCTTCTCCACACCATAACTCTCCCGGATGGGGGGAAAAACAGAAAAGGTGGACTCATCAGAGAAAAATACCATGGTTTCACATTGTCCACAGCCCAAAGATTTGCGCTCCTTGCACCATTAAAAAACCGACGTTTTGGCATTGGCATGAGTGACCAAAGGTTTTTGGCTATAGCAGCCCGGGCCCTTTGTATATTGACCCTGTGGAGCTCCACGACGGACAGTTCTGGTGGGAACAGGAGAGTTGAGGTGGCCATTTAATTCTGCCGTGATTTGGCAGCCGTGGTTTTATGTTTTTGGATACAATCCGGGTTAGCACCCCAACATCCCTTTCAGGAAAAGTTCCTTTTGCGTCCACAGTTAATCCTGTTGGATGTGGTTCGTCCTTCTTGGTGGTCGCTGACATTACCCTGGATACCGTTGGCTCTTGATACACACAAAGACTTGCTGTCTTGGTCACAGATTGCGCCAGCAAGAGGTGCACAAACAATTTGTCCTCTTTTAAAGCTCTGGTACGTCACCCATAATGTTTGTGTGCATTTCAATATTTTGAGCAAACTGTGCTCTTACACCTCCCTAATTGAACCTTCACACTCTGCTCTTACTGGTGCAATGTGCAATCAATGAAGACTGGCTACCAGGCTGGTCCAATTTAGCCATGAAACCTCCCACACTAAAATGACAGGTGTTTCAGTTTCATTGTCCAACCCCTGTACATTTTTATAGATCAATTGCACACAGACCGGTTTTAAAGCCTTTATTTGATATAATTATGATGATTTTCCACATGCAGCTAATGAAAACGCGCCTTTTAAATTAAAATGTTTAATCAAGGCAACAACAAAAAAATTTAATTCAGAGATGTGTGCTTAATGAAAAGTATGTTTATACCTGCTTAAAGGCCATTTTCAAAAGGTACTTTCTATCTATCAAATGAGCCTCATTTCATCATTGATCACCATCAATGCATATTCTAATTGAATATGACTTTAATGATTCTTAAATTAACAAGGCACAAACAAACAGAAATAAAATCTAACTACTTAACGGGAACTCTGAAAAGGTTGGAGAACTGATATTCAGGTTTTCCTTTGCCTATAAAGATTTAGATTTATCTAAAGGTCTCTCTGTCATGATTGAGGGTTTTTGTGGACCAAAGTGCAGAGACAGGCGAGGAGACGGCATGGCGAGCTGAACGATGATTTATTTAAATCCAAACTGGCAAAGCAGAAGGCAGGCAGGCAGGGTGTACAGAGGGTTTTACAGGAGTCCAGGTCAGACAGAGTAATGAGAAAACAAAGGGAACTAGACACAGGGAAGGTGACGCAAGGAAGTTGACGCAAACAAACCAGCAAAGAACAAAGAAAAACAAACCAACTAATATACAGAGGGAAATGAGTGTGGAACAAAATCCAGGTAATCAATGGAACTAGGGACAGGTGTGACATGACAAGCAGGGAGACTGAAGGACAGGTGAAACTAATACCAAAACTAACCATGGGAGCAGGGATTATTTAACAAACTCAGAGAAACAGATCTAAGAAAACTATAACAACCTAAGATATAAGAACCTGGCAAATAAGAATTAAAAAAAGAAACCAGAAAGGAAACCCTAACTAAAAAGTAAACAAACCCAAACAAACACTGACTGAAACTAACTGGGAAGGGAGCAGAGAAAGCGAAGACTATAATAAATGCAAACCAAAACGTAAAGAATAAGTGGAACTAAGTAAAGTGGCAAACAATAACTACAAGCTAACCTATAGAAGGAACTGAAACAATAGAAACTAGCACGGGGAACTAACTAGGGATAAGGCTGGGAAGAACTACAAACAAAAGGGAAAAGAACACTGAGTAAATAATAACTGAAGAGGAACAAAAGACAAGAGGAGCTGCACTACCTGAGCCACTTGTGTGGGTTGTAGAGTCCGTCTCATGCTACCACGAGTGTGAAAGCACCACCAACATTCAAAAGGCACCAAAACATCAGCCAGAAAGCATAGGTACTGAGAAGTGGTCTGTGGTCCCCACCTGCAGAACCACTCCTTTATTGAGTGTGTCTTGCTAATCGCCAAAGATTTCCCCCTGTTGTCTTTTCCATTTACACAACAGCAGGTGAAACTGATTGTCAATCAGTGTTGCTTCCTAAGTGGACAGTTTGATTTCACTGAAGTTTGATTTACTTGGAGTTATATTGTGTTGTTTAAGTGTTCCCTTTATTTTTTTGAGCAGTGTATTTATGTTGAATGGTGAACATTTTACTTTCATTGACTCAAACATTGGCACATTCTTATTTATCAGGACATTTTCATACTTTTCCCTGCAAATCTACGTAGATCCTCCCGAAAAGTTCCTGACAACATTATGTCGTAAGATTAACTTTTTTTGATCAAGAGTCTAAAGAAAAAAGGCATTTATGCCAGGCCTCACTTACCACAGTCACTTGGAAACAGTTCCAAAAACACCCAAGTCTCAAGGAGCTCATTTTATTAGCCCCTTTCAGAGCAGCAAGCTCAGTTGTTAAGTGTGTGATTCTGAGTCTTTCAGTAGTAAAACAAAAACCAGACTGCTAGCGTGAACACATATTCTTTTCTAAATCTGTCAAGATTTATGCACCTTTACCGAAACATGGTTGCACAATCATATTCCCAACTTGAACATTGCTTTGTCTGGCTTTTCAACCATACAAGCAGACTGAGATTTGAAGAGGAGCGGCAAAAGGAACAAGGTGAATTAGCAGAGCTTGCCACTAACGTATGGTGTGATCCTGGACTTTACCACCTGGATATGGTAGCTGTAGGCTTTCCTCCATATTATTTATCACCGGAGTTAACCATTGTTATTTTAGCAACAATAAACATTATGCCATCAGCTGTTGCTGACACTGCATATGATGTCACCAACAGTTGCTGAGCTGGAGACACAACACCCCAAAGCATTTGCGGCAGTATCTGAGGATTTGAACCACACCTCACTCTCAGCTACACTTTTTAGCACTTGGTCAGCTGCTCTACCAGAGAAGATGAAAGGTCTGATTTTTTTTATCCAAATGTACAGAATGCATACATTTTCAGTGTAAGACCTCTTTGTGGCAATCATAATTTGTTTTTTCTCTGCACGGTGTATAAATCTGTTGTTCAGAGGCAACGTGTATTGAGAAGAACTGTCAGAAGATGATCATAAGACGCTGAAGAAACTCTTCGAGGTTGTTTTGAGGCTACATATTGGGATCCACTCTGCCAGCCCTGTGCATATTATACCAGTCCCATGACGGAACACATGACTGATTATATAAATTTCTGTGTGGACAACACCATCTTCACCAGGACACAACAAAACAGAAAAAAGAGACTTCAGTGAGGGAGAAATGAAGCTATTGATGAATATACAAAAATAACTGTAATGTGATCAGAGACATTAAGGAGGTGTAAAGGAGGAAGCTGGAGAGTGTGCTTCAGTAGAACAGTACAAGTGATGTGTGGTGAAGAAAGAAAAATATCACAGGCTTCAAGCAGAAGGAGAATCATCAGATGAAAGGACAGAGACAATGAACTGAACACATTCTTCAATAGGTTTAGTTCAGGAACAACCTCAGCATCCTCCTCCAGCAAAACAGATGCCCCACCCTCCCTTGACCTGCACTCTGCATGCCACAAATCCAATGTTTTATCGTCTACCTCGGTCATGGATCCTGCTGCTGCTCTATCTATGTCCTCAACCAAATCAGGTGATGCTGGTGCTCCCTTTGTCTCAACCAAAAAAATATAAATATATCATTATTTCAGGTTGCTACTAAGGCTGATATCCGAAGCTGAACTCCAAACAAATGCGGTGCACATTAAAAAATTAAATGCATCTTTCAATACCTTTGTAATTTTATCACTGACTGGCACATTTTTACAATAGTTCAGCTCTGTCAAAGACTTAGTGATTTGTCCTTTTGACACCATGGCCTGTTGAGTCATAAAATTTATGAAGAAAGGCATGTGTGTATGAGTTGAAAAATCTGCTCATCATATTTAGTATGGTTTTAGGCGACATCAGCTGATTAATCAACATTGCACTGATCCACTTACCGTACTCCATGCAGACTGACCCTCAGGAATGCAGCGCCACACATATGAAAGTGGCTTCATGAATAAGTAGTTTGTTTCATTTCATAGAAGTACATTTATAAAATGATGGTTTTGGTGTCCTGAGTATATGAAGGGGTTTAATGAAAACAACTCTGAAGTTTTCTTTTATTGAACACATCTCTCAATTTCTAAGAAGTCTTAATATTGCAAGTCAGTTATTCTTGGCAAGTTTGAAATGTGAAGAAATAAGCAGTCTCAGTTGTAATGAGTATTTGTATTTTTTCAGTAAGACTAGGTAAAGTGTTTTAAGTTTCTAAAGCAAATGTGTTCCTTGCCTACCCTCAACTTCCTTACTCTCTCCTCACCACAGGGGTGGCTCAGACGGTTTCTTTCCATCACATTTGATATCATCTATATTTCCAGATTATCCTTAGTGACTTTAATAAGAGCGTCTTAATTGACATCAGAAGGGCAGAAATTGTTGCTTACATACACTGTTGAAGAATAAAATGTCTTCAAAGGCAATTGTACTTGTTAAGTTTTTTTATTAAATTCAAGTCCAGTTTGAAGATTATTCAACCTTTTCCTACACACTCTTTTTGTATGTCCTGGAGGTTATTTCCATGCATATATTAATGGTTTACTTAACCTCTTCTTTTCTCCTCATTCACTAGGATTTACAGATTAGGTTTGGGACTTGAGTATGACAACATTTTTTATCTGCCACAGTGAGATTCCTTGGAACAGAAAAGAGAAAATGTTTTAGTATTTAGATAGAATTTGAAGAACAGAGACATATATTTGAGCACATTAAAGACTTGAATTAAGCTTGAATTTAAAATGTAGAAACAATGCATCACAGATGGCAAAAGTAAAAATAATTTAAGCAAATAAAGTAAGTTAAAGTACTGTAGTTAACAAAAACTTCAGTCACAGTGATAAATGAGCTCTGGTGACAAAAAGTCTTACTCCAAACTTTAAAATTCTGTACAGATTCAGCTAGATTGTATAATTTCTGCTTCAGTTCTGACCAGCACTGTCACCTATATGTGCACTGGAAATAGCACTTTGTTTTTTCACAACAGCTTTGAGTGCTTTATATTAGTGAGCAATTCAGTGATTGTGTGAAACTTAATGGGCGTAAATGGAAGCAGCTGAAATTCTCATGAGGGTTTAACTGCATCACTATAATGTGACCTGTTATTCTGAGGACATGGTCTGTCATGCAACTTAAACTATAGGTGTATGTACAATTAGTTTTCCAGGCAGTTGATTCTACTGAGTGGTTATGCTGAAAACCAAATTGTAAAGGATATAATTAGTAATTTATATCGAGATACCTCAACAGCTGCTCTGAAACAACTTTCTTCAACTCTTTCAACAGAGTTGGAGAAAGGCTACTAGGTCTGTATTTGCCTAATTCATCTGAGATTCCAGATTTTTGGACATGAGAAATTCTATTGTCAAATTTATGCTGTGTTTGGTATCATTGTCTTCTTGAATGGCTGCTTTTGGGTTAAGCTTCATCTGTAGGACAGATGGCCTCATGTTAGGATGTAGAATATTTTGGTATACTGTACATAGATTACGATTAACTCATTGACTGCAAGGTGTACAGGTCACGTGACTGAACAACAAGCCCAAAAAATAATCACTCCTCGGCCACTGTGCCTGACAGCTGGAACTCATCCAATTACAGTAATTTCTGACATGCTGTATTTATTTAAACTAAATGTTCTAATGTGTTTTATGGGCAAATATTGCCACTTTGATCTTAACAATCCAACTGACATTATTCAAAAGATGTCAAGGTTTGTTGAGATTCAACCTTTTAAACCCAAGTTATGCTACAATGATTTTTTTAAGGAGGAAATTATTTTTCCCAACAGCCCTTCCAAACAACTGATAATGTTTCAGTAGCTTTGTCATATCTATTAAGTTTTAATAGTTTTTTTTTCATAAAATTTGCAAACTCTAAACTTGTCTTTTATGATTTTGTTCTGGCTATAGAATTAGCCTTCGTAACTGCTGTAGAAAAGCCTTCTTTCCTGTTATTACCATTAAACAGAATGCAATAATATGTCACGATGGTTAAGCTGGACTTGCAGTTATTCATTTAAATTTTTGTACAAAATAGACCGTTTTTACTATGTCCTGTTGCTTTGTCTGATTTGTCTCTGTGTTGGTGGTGTTCAGAGTATATCCAATGTTTAGGAAAATCTATGAGCAACTTAAAATAACTCAGGTAAATTTAAATGTTGGATTTTATGTTTATGCTCCTTTTATGTTAGAAAATGTAAAATTATATTTACATACAGTCACTGCCCTCCTTGTATACCTGTTGTTTTACAGAAAACACAAATCCGCCAATCACAAGGCAGTACATAGGCATGTAGACACAGTGCTTCAGATGATTTTGTCTGAGTAGTTCATAAACTGCTGATCTGTGGGGTTTGTCACCAACAACAATCTCTCAGGTTTACAGAGAATGGTATGAAAAGGAGAAAAAATCCATTGAGCTGCAGTTGATGGGGATTAAGATGCATTGTAGTGATGCTGGAAGTCAGACTAGTGTGGGGAGACTGGTTTGACATGGTAAAGGGCAACAGTAGTTTCAATAAGCAATCGTCACAACCATGGTATGCAGAATACCATTTCTTAATGCCAAACACATCAAAACCTTGAAGTAGATGGGCTACAGCAGCAAAAGACCACACCAGGTGCCACTTACACCTAGGAACAGTAAACTGAGGTTACACTTCACAAATGCTAACCAAAACTGAACAATAACGGATTAGAAAAATGTTGTAGATAATTTCTGCTTCATTATTCTGATGGTGGTGTCAGAATTTGGAGTAAACGATACAATAAACAATAAAGCATCCTGCCTTGTGCCAGTGGTTCAGGGAGTGGGAGTGGTAGTGTAAGAGTGTGGGGGTGTTTTCTTGGCACACATTGGGTCTCTTTGTACCAGTTGAGCATCATTTAGCATCATTTAAATGGCCAAACTCTAACACTCAGTAGTTTAATCTAACCTCCCCAACAACCCTATACCATTCTAAACCCTTTGTGAAGCGCCTTGAAACGACATGTGTTGTGAATTGGCGCTATATAAATAAAACTGAATTGAATTGAATTTAAGCACCACAGCCTGTCTGAGTGTTGTTGCTCACCATACCCATCTCCTTATGACCACAGTTTTCTTATCTTCTGATGGCCAGTAGCATAATCCACCCTTTCAAAAAGAAAACATAAATATGAGTTCACTGTACCACAGTGGCCTCCACAGCCACTCTTTAGGAACTTTTGGGAAGTGGTGGGATGGAAGATTCGCATGGCAGTTCAGAAGGCAAAACTGGGTTCAAAGTGGTTTTGCAGTGTGTACTTAATAAATTGCGTGTATCTTGTCGATCTTTGGATAAGTTGGTATAGGTGCAGGACACCTGCCATCTTTGCTGTGTGGCTATCAGCATGACCCACACTCAAAGATCAGAGCATCTACTGTATCAGAGTTAATTGACCTAGACTTTGAAGAAACTTTACTACATTATTTTGTTGTAGATTAAAGAATAAATTCAATTAAGTTTTATATATAAAACACCAAATGTCATCCGAAGGTCTAAAAGATCTTTAGTTTATGGACAGGTGTTTTTGACCTCAACGTCAAATATGAGGCTTCCAGCAGCAACACTCCAAAGATGTCGGCCCAAAGCAAAGAGCAAAGACTCTTTGCTTTTTTTTTTATTTGTTTATATACCTCCGTAGTCACTTACTTCTTGTTGAAGATGGGCGTGCTTTTTATGACATGCTTTGCCTCAAACACTGTGCTGGCTGCAGGACTACTACATATTTGGCTTTCGTTTCCATTCTACAGGCATGTGAGAGAATGATAACAGAAATCTTGCTGTGTGACACACACCGATGTGCAGTATCTGCCCCTCTCAGCTTCGCAATCTTTGCCAAACACTGGCTTTGTCTTGTTTCAGAATTATCCAGTTTTCAACCAACAAACACGCAAAGCCACTGTGTGGCAAAAAAAAAAAACAGCTAGAGTTTAGCATTGTGACATGAGAGAGGTTTAATACATTAGCATCCTAACTATTTATACATCAATCCATTTTCTATGCCCAACTGATACTGCTCAGAATAGTGGGGGGCAGGTGTCTATCTCCAGGGATCAAAATGCAAGAAGGAGGTTATACACTGCAGAGGTTTCCAGTCCATCACATGGCAAACCCAGAGATACAGTATATGGGACATAACTGAAAGATCATAACACAATGCACCTCTTTACATGTTTTGTGTGTTTTGTGGAAAAAGGATAAGATTTTGACACTTGTTAAAACGTTAAGGCTCCCACACAGTTGGGCATACTGTGAGTGGCGCAGACTCTATGCAGATTCCACGCATCCTGTTCGCAGACAGCTGAGTTTTCATTGCCGAGCATTCCAATTTCCTACATTTCTGGTGACAAATTCCTACATTTCCCAAGCTTTCTGTCCTGGTGTCATTGGACGAGTAGGTAGTTTGCCTTATAGTTTTGGAAAAACAAAAAGAAAAGAAGAAGGTATTTAAGGCCATAAAACTAGACTAGGTTTGAAGAAGGGGAATACACCTGTCAGAGCAGAGAGCGGCTTTTTCCCGCCAAGCAGTTTATTGTGTGACACCGCGTACCATCATGTTTTTAGACTTCTTGATGATTTTAACTGATCATTTATATACTGGCACATGCTAATGGAAACAGCATTGTTGAGTCATCCAGAGCTGTGGCATATTTACAGCTGGGTTCTAAACTCTGGGCAGTAAATTATTATTGTCCTTCATTGTTATTATAACAAGACTGAATGAAGCTATTGTAAACACAATTGCTGGATAATATAGTTGTTTCCTACTTAATGTTCGTTTTGAGGATAACAGGACAGTTTATTTAGATCTGCAAGAATGCATATTTGTCCACTCAAAATCAACACTGGAAGCAGAGTGGTGCTGTGGCATCAGTAAAATGTGAAAGATACTAACTGGTTCCTGAAGATCCATACTATTCTTTTCATGGTTCCAAAAAAAAACATTTTTTGTGAATGTTAATAAAAACAGAATCCCAACCTCTTTATGCATTTTATAATGCTATCTAGTGTTTTGTCCTCAAAACCCTCTCTCAATGAGCCATTGTGAAATTCTTTTAAGACTCTTTGGAAAACCTTTTCAGGTGTCCACCTCATGAAGCTCAAAGAGAGAACGCCAAGAGATCAAAGCAGAGAAAAGGGCGGCTATATTGAAGAATCTAAAATAAAAAAATGTTTAGAGTTATTTCACACTTTTTGTTTACTTCATAATTCCACGTGTGTTCATTCATAGCTTTACTGCCTTTGGTGAGAATCTACAATGTAAATAGTCATGTGAATAAAGAGACCCAGTAAGTGAGAAAGTGTATCTAAAACCTTTGACCGGTAGTGTATATGCAGAGACACAGGTGGATCTACATGCTCAGTTTGCTGGTGGCAGAGAGACAAAGAGATTTATTTTCATTTATTTTTTATAATGGGGAATACTAATTGTAACTCAGACTGGGGCCACCAATAAAGGAAATGCTAGCTTCTCTAAACTTGCATTTAATGTCTAAACATGCTACACAGTAATTCAAAGCAGTTAAACGCAAGTGTCCCAGATAAGAACACAATGATGTGATTTGGTAAGTTTATTGACAGTGTTTCATTAAAATTAACAGTATTGCTTTTTCTCTGTTTCTCTGTTTTTTAGCCTTTTGCTTCTAAATCCTTTCTATTATAAGAATTATGATTATTGATTAAATAATATTTCTGAACAATTATATTTAAAATCATAATTTGAAATTTTTTTTATTTCTTAACCAAAAATCATTACTTATGAATAGAAATCAGAGATGTCCTCTGGTGTAGTGATTATGGGCTCAAAGCTCTTTAATAATTACAATTAGCTATTCATCATTAATAATTGATAAATTATTAACCAAAATCACAAAATGTCACTGTTTATTTAACCGCTTCACCGAAGGTGGGGGAACTTTAACCTTGTTTGTTCCCTCTTGCACAAAATAAACACAAAAGCTTCTCTTGATTATATATATATATGAAGATTTATTGAAGCCAAATAATTCTTATCTACCATTATTCTGGTCCAAAAACCTTCACCTAACTAACAAGCACTATTCTACACAGAGGGAATAAAAATGACTACCTAACAATAATAATAAAAGAAAATTAAAGCTGCAAGCAGCCTTGAAGGCCCTCGCACCTCAGCGCAACTCGGCCTGTGCAGCCACGGCGGGAGCCTGGCATCGCTGGCTCCACGCCACCAATCAGGCCGCTGTTCCAATTGCAAATGTTGCCACCAAGGGGGACTGTGAGCAACATGTCCATCATTAACTCATAACCATGTATACTACATTTGAAGTGCATCCGTTGATGTATGAGGGAGATATAGCCCTTGAAGTGTCTTAGGGGGCGCTATTGATCCAAATTTCAATGTAATCCAATAGAGCTGTTTGGGGGCTGACAGATATTAACCATATTCAGTTTGGAGTGAATCGGACCTTCCATGTGGAAGCAGTGGGCGGGGCTAAAGTGATGTCATCTATTGACTGTGTCAACATGTCCATCATTAACTCATGATCATGTATACTACATTTCAAGTGGATCCGATGATGTATGAGGGAGATATAGCCCTTGAAGTGTCCTAGGGGGCTCTGTTGATCCAATTCCAGTTTCTCTTTGGGGGTTGTGAAAGATCAACCATATTGAGTTTGGGGTAAATCGGGCCATGCATGTCAAATTTAGAGCCAAACGTATGGCCATGGCATGACATCAGACTTCGCCATGCCGCCACGGCCACACCCTCCAGCCAAACCAGTCACTACTAGACACAAACTTAGACCATCATGTTATCTGTGACTTGGGACAGTTTCATGTTGATTAGGTGGAGGGGATCAAACATGGACCACACTAAGTGAAACACTACACTTCCTGTTGTCAGGGGGCGTGGCTTCGATGATGTCAGCATCTGATCAGTGAATATTGTTCAGGGCCAGAGGCAGATCAATTCCAGAAGGTTTCATGTGTCTGTGACTATCCTTGTAGGAACTATATCAATTTCGTGTTTTATGGCGAGAAGTCATATTTTGAGGCGTTGCCACGCTCCACACGCTTTCATGTATCAAAAAGCTTTTGATAACTTTTGATCCCCAATGCCTTAAGAGTATACTGAGTGATTTTCAAGTCTCTAACTCAAAAGCTGTAGGAGGAGTTCGCTCAGATACGTGGGCTACAAACAGCAAAAAAGGGGTCAAAATGACAACTTCAATCCAAAATGGGCAACTTCCTGTTGGGTTTGGACCAATGCTCCAAGAGACTTTTTTGTAGGTCCTGACAAGTTACATATGTGTACCAAATTTCAGATTCCTCGGTCAAAGCATGGTTTGGGGTTGTTTTTTTTATTTTCTAGGGGGCGCTGTGGACGAATTAGGCCACGCCCACCAAATATGTCATCAGATCTCTGTGGGGGACTGGACTAGGATCAATCACATTGAATTTGGTGCAGATCAGATGATGTATGTGGAAATTAGAGCCAAACATATGGCCATGGCGTGACGTCCAACTTCGCCGCGCCACCACAACCAGGCCCTTTTATGAAAATTACAGTGCTTCAAACGAAGTTAGACCCACTAGTTATCTGTCTTCTGACACACTTTCAAGTTGATTGGGTCAGGAGGGTCAGAGAGGCACCTTTCCAAGTGAAAAAAGTGACTTCCTGTTCTTAGGGGGCGTGGCTTTGATGATGTCAGCATATGACCCCATAGGATCGCCGGGAACCCGAAGGTCCTCCTTCATGCCAACTTTGGTGTGATTTGGCATTTTTTTGGGAAAGTTATTGCATTTTTTCACTTTGGGCCATGCCCCCTAAACATGGCCAAAAACTCACGATTTTGATAAGTTTTAATCCCCCATGCCTTAACTGCATATTGACCAAATATGAAGCCGATAGCTCAAAGTCCCTAGGAAGAGTTCGTTAAAGTTCGAGGTGAGTGAAGGTGAAAAACGGCCAAAAATTGGCCTTTGACCCAAAATGGCCGACTTCCTGTGCGTTTTAGGGCATACCCATAATGTACTTTTTTTCATGATTTGGGGAGATCTAGGTATGTACCAAATTATAGATCTCTGCGACTTACGGTTCGGCCTATCTCACTTTAGGGGGCGCTGTAGAGCCGTTCGGCCACGCCCACTGACAACGACATTACGGAACAAGAATTTCACGCGGGGGACAATTTTGGGTAAAATCTGGTGAGTCTTCGTGCATGGCAAAGTCCCCAAATTGCCCCGCAAAGACGCAGCGGGAAAAAGAAAGAATAAGAAAGAAAGAAAGAATAAGAATTCCTACGATTACAATAGGCCCTTGCAGTTTTCCTGCTCGCAGTTTTCCTGCTCGGGCCTAAATATATGCGCATTTAGTGTCTATGAAGATCAAAGCAGCAGTTTTATGGACAAAATGTGTAATTTGGGCTAAATGGAAAGAGAAGTCCTCCTGGTGTGCTGATGTCTTGATTGCAGCGATCAGCTGATAAAACGGTCGGGCCACGCCCCTTTAGCCTCTAGCAGCTGATTGCCCCAAATCTCAAACAAAGAGTCATAAGACTCTGAGGCGGGAACTCAGTGGAAAAACTCCAGTAATAAAACTGGAACAAAGGACTGGTCAGGCGTGGCCCAGACAGCAGTTGCTTGGAATGAAAAACTTTTAAAAGTCCAACTTCTAACTCCTGTCTGACTTGGGATCAGCCGGACAAAACATGAACACGCACGATTCAGCAGCGCTTGCGCAGCAAATCAAAACACAGCTCAGCATTAAACACTTCAATCAGTATTGCACGCAACAAGTTGATACCTTGGATTAACTACTGGTGAATCTAAATCACCTAAACTATGCCTCATCCTGCCCAGACTTCTAAATGTACTAATCCAATTTAATATAAAAAGAACGAAATTACTTTGACGTTGATTTCTTCTCTTCACTGGTTGACGATGGGTCAGGTCTAAAGAAGAATGAGGGGGGAGGGTCACGCGTCCGTGATCACCTCAAGGAAAAAACGGTAAACTTCTCATCCGTCCAGGAGGGGAAAATATGAAGAACCGTTTAGTCGACTGCATCAACAAGGAGGAAACTTATCTCCTTGGAAATAAAACCTCTGAGGGTTTTCACCTGCGCCAGGTGTCAGCGTGGTCTTCGATCGGTATATGAATCTTCTGACCTTCTTGTCTCAGACTCCAGCTTTCAGGCTCTTCCGGGAATGGCATGTGGAGCAAAAGTTCGCCTGCAAGCTTTTGTCTCTCCAGATATGCGCCTCCGTTGCGTCGTCCCATGAGACAAGCGGGAAATGGCAACAAAACTTTATTTCCTGCGGGTTTTATAATCCCGGTGACATCAGAGCTGTGATGTCTGTTGAGCTGCGCATGTCAAAATGTGGGACCGAAATGGATGACTCCAACACTATTTTCTTGGTTTACTGTGTCTGAGACATTTTGGAGCTGTCTTCTGTGGGCAGAGATAGTCAACATGGAAACGGGAGGACTTAAAAAATATATAACTGCAATTCCAAGTCACCAAACACATAATGTGCAACAGCTGTGTCTACCAAGTAAATGAGTTTAAGATCTCTCACTTCAACAGAACTAAAACTAAATTCTCTGTAGTGATCTGTCATTCCTCTGCTACTTTCCTTCACAGCTCATTCATAAAGGTGGCCACGACTCTCATTGATTGCTCATGTTTGGAGCACAGTTATGGTGCAGTTATCGTGACAAAAGATACTGTAGCTTTGGTAGTCCATGCATCATATCTTTAAGCAATCCTACCTGCTTATATTGATGGGATGGCTGGGTCAGTGAAATATCTTTGAGATGGGATGAAGTAGTAGAGGATATTTCCATCTTAAATCCTTTGGAAGTTGCAGGGTTACACTTAATTTGTTATATGCAGCTTTCTAATTTTGGTTTCATTCTTGTTAAATAAATAATAAAAGTTTGGAATCTGTTGTGGGTCTTTTGTACAGGCTTAGATTTATTTAATTTTGGAGCCTGGTAAAGTCCAAACTATTTTATTAGGCCCTAAACTATTAAACTCTGGAATTGAAGGAGGGATACTTTTGTTTCCCAATGACTGCACAAGTGTCTATTCTCAAGTTCCTAACTAAGGTCCACAGCAAATTTAGAGTGGCATTTTAATTTGAACCACAGTTTTCTTTTTACTAGAAGTATTATTGAGGTTTTGGAGTGGCCCAGCCAGAGTCCTGACGTCAATCTGATGGAGAATCTGTGCAGGGACCAAAAAAAAGGGTAATGAGAATGAGGTTTTCCAACTTGAAAGACTTATTCTCATCACCAAAGATAAATAATTATACCAGCGGAAACATGCAGAAAGCAGCTTGGGAATTGTAAGAAATGTTTGAAGTAATGCTTATAAAGATATTTCCATTAATCATAGAGAAAGGTACAAATTATTTTCAACATGTCATTTTTTAAAATTCAATGTCAAGAAAAGCTAATTAATTTTTTTTAATTAACACTCCTTTTACATAGTTGTATGATCTTGTGAAAAATGCCTCTCATTTCCTTTCTGAAACAAACATTTTCCTTCCACTTCACAATTATGTTTTGATCTGTCATAAAGTCCTGAATAATACATTGATGTTTGTGGTGGTAACATGCCAAAATGTGAAAAAGTTTAAGGGGTGTGAATACTTTTGTAATATACTGTTCTTGACATGCAGACTTGAAAAGATCTCAATTTTCAATGTAGTTTTCTGCACTAAATATGAACAACTGGCTAACCAGTAGTGGCCATAAAATGATTTTCACTTGAAGGCAAGACTACAAATGGACATTTAAGTAAGAACCTTCACTGCTGTGGTGACTTTTGTAGATATTATCATATGAGAACACTTTCACTAAAACATGGATAGGAAAAATAATTGACATATTTCTGTATAACATAACGGATTCCATAATTTCCTGTTAGAATAGATCAGTGTTTAGGTGTAGATGAGAGCTGATAGAGCTGACAGGCATATAAGTGAGAGCACTCAAGGAGTTCAATCTTATTCCAGAGACAATTCCCAGGTCATGCCTGTGGTAATTGAAATAATTTTGGTCCTTGAGTTGTTTAATCATTGACAATCTCACATGAATGGTGGTGTGGGACTAATTACATCTACCCCTTATAAAATGCTCCCCTCTTCCCTCCCCAGCCTCTCCCAGCACTTCTACAATCTGTAGCCCGGCCATTCTTAAATCAAATTTTATTGTAATTTTGGTCATATCTATTCTTTTATATCTCTTCTTGACCTATTTTACAGGTATAATGTATTCTCCATGCTGCCCATTTTCAATGTTGAACACCAGCACTGTTCCAAGCATGGTTAATAACACAACAGTTCCATTAAAGACGCCTATGAGAGATGTAACAAATCATTCCTCTGTTATTAACCCTGATTCGGTAATTATGCAAATTGCCATATATTTTCCCTTGGTGCTTTAAAGTGTGATCTGGGGGTTCTTCTCTGCATGCCAGGGAGATGGGAGAATGGTCATGCATTACTAAACTTGCCACATTCATCATGTTGACTGATGGCACAGGGAGTCAGTCCCCGGGTCCTGGTGGTTAATGTAGTGGGTAATTAACTGTCATTTGCCTAGTAATAGGACGATGATCAATGGTTTGTGAGGAAACAAATTCTAATGCAGAAACTGATGAATGCATGCCAAGGCTAGAGCAATTTATGTGGCAAGAAAGACAGGAGATGAGGGCTGGGTGAAAATACTGAAGCACAAAGCCTCCAACAGAACTTTCTGCTACTCCTGATGGTATTTTAGGTTGCCTTGTTCTGCCTAAGCAACTTAATCTAAACAATATTCACTGATTGTTAGGATTAAGCTTTGTTAAAGATTGTTCAAGAATCTTTTTATTTTTGTCATTTTACAAAATCACAATGATGGAGATAAATTCTATTTTGAAATCACCATGATGAAGGTAAAAGAAAAGTGCAGATTGGGAACACTGTGACACAACATGTCAGACATGGAGAGCTTCAGAAGGGTACAAGTTTGAAAATAGACATGCCAAAAAGGATCAAGGGGCAGCTGTGACTCATTGGGAAGAGAAGTCATCTGTTATTCACCACATACACTAAACGCTTTATATCCATTTGCAGCCACCATAAACAGATAACAGGTAGCAGGAAATGACAGAGTGACTGGTGGAGATTAGACTGCAGTTCTGCGGCTCTAACCGCCCGCAGATCCAGCAGCCACTGGGGTCTGTGAGCAGAGCTCTGCTAAACCGAAAACTCAGAATGTACATTTCAATGTAGACTTGTTCTTGATGAACTGACTGCACAAATGAAGTTTTGAGGTCCACTTACCTGCGTAAAGTCATTTTAAAACAAATGTTTTGGAGAAATTATTTGTATTTTCACCTTCTCCACTTACTGCTGCTGGTGGTTAACTGCTCGTTAACGCACATTTCTAATCAGCCAATCACATGGCAGCGATTCAATGCATTTAGGCATGTAGACATGGTCAAGATGATCTGCTGCAGTTCAAACCGAGCATCAGAATGGGGAAGAAAGGTGATTTAAGTGACTTTGAACGTGGCATGGTTGTTGGTGCCAGACGGGCTGGTCTGAGTATTTCAGAAACTGCTGATCTACTGGGATTTTCACGCACTACCATCTCTAGGGTTTACAGAGAATGGTCCGAAAAAGAGAAAATATCCAGTGAGCGGCAGTTCTGTGGGAACAGAAGAGAATCTCTGAACGCACAACACGTTGAACCTTGAGGCGGATGGGCTACAGTAGCAGAAGACCACACCGGGTGCCATTCCTGTCAGATAAGAACAGGAAACTGATGCTACAATTCGCAGAGGCTCACCAAAATTGGACAATAGAAGATTGGAAAAACGTTGCCTGGTCTGATGAGTCTCGATTTCTGCTGCGACCTTCGGATGGTAGGGTCAGAATTTGGCGTCAGCAACATGAAAGCATGGATCCATCCTGCCTTGTATCAACGGTTCAGGCTGGTGGTGGTGGTGTAATGGTGTGGGGGGTATTTTCTTGGCACACTTTGGGCCCCTTAGTACCAACTGAGCATCGTGTCAACGCCACAGCCTACCTGAATATTGTTGCTGACCATGTCCATCCCTTTATGACCACAGTGTACCCATCTTCTGATGGTTACTTCCAGCAGGATAACGCGCCATGTCATAAAGCACGAATCATCTCAGACTGGTTTCTTGAACATTACAATGAGTTCACTGTACAAAAAATGACCTCCACCAGATCTCAATCCAATAGAGCACATTTGGGATGTGGTGGAACGGGAAATTCGCATCATGGATGTGCAGCCGACAAATCTGCAGCATCTGTGTGATGCTATCATGTCAATATGGACCAAACTCTCTGAGGAATGTTTCCAGTACCTTGTCTATGCCACGAAGGATTAAGGCAAAAGGGGGTCCAACCCGATACTAGCAAGGTGTACCTAATAAAGTGGCCGATGAGTGTATATCTATATCTATAGATATATCTATAGATATATAGATATATATATCTATTTATATATATATATATATATATATATATCAGTGGTGATTGCTCTAAGACTGCAAGGGAAGCTCAGCTTCCCCTAAAATGTCAAAAAATAAGTGATCAATTATATATTGTTGTGTGTACATGTCATTGACTAAATATGCGCTACAACCACGCTCAACTTTTGTTTTAGAAACAGCTTCTTATCACTGGTAACGACGCGGCTTTCCTCTCACTCATTCCTGCAGCTTCACAGTGCTTTAAACAGTGAGTTCAATAGCGAAGCAGAAATGCTGGGCTTTTTTTGTCCCGCCCATCGGACGCTCAGCGTCTGTGGGGTCTATGGGGGAGTGGGGCTGGGCCCTTTGGGCGGCCCGGACGCTCAGCTTCCATGATGATTGGATGATCTGTCTGAGGCGGAATCCCTTTTTTGTTTGACAGCGAAATGAGCGAATAAGCGATCTTGAAATTGAGCTTCCCCTCCTTGAAAGACCAGCACGCCACAATATATTATTTTATATAAAATTTTATTATATATTATATTTTATATTTTAATATATATTTTTGAGAAAAAAAATGACCAGTTCAGTGATCAAAAAATTTGTGCCTTTTACTTTTTTATATTAAGGTTATATTAAGGTTTAAACGATGGGCAGGTAGGACAAAAAGTAATAAAAGGACGGGGTTGGAGTTGAACCTGGACTCGCTGTAATAAGAAATTTCAGCTTTTGTTTGCCAGTGTCTGCTCGACAACTTAAAATTTAACGTATTAAATTTTACCACCTCTTGTCCCCAGAGATAATAACAGTTATGTTGAATATTAACTTAATACAAAGAGAAAAGTTTTTTTTTTACAGATTAATTCTTTCTATCTACTCACCGCTCATGTATTGAATATGTTTTGCCCTTCCACCATGTTTGAAGATAGATCATATATTGTGTTAAAGTGTGTTGACAATGATAATTTTGTAGGAATTTCTGAAGGTAAAATGTAATTTTCTGCCTCTGGGTTACATGCTCTCTGAAGATTAATAACCAACCCTGAATATCCCACACCCTGAGATCATTTATCAGATTATGTTCTCTACAGGCTCTCAGAGTGGTGTACAGTCTTGTCATTTTAACAGAGGCTGCAAAGTAGCTTAAGAACTTTGCCTAATAGCTTTTTTGCTTTATGATTTTATCAGTTTTTTTCTGCCCCTGGCTGCTGGGTCTAGGTTGCTGTTTAGTAACAGATCCGAATTCTTAATGAATGCTCAGACACCTGGAGCAGTCAACAAAATTATAGGGTAGTCTTTGGACAGCAGTGAAAGCTGTGGCCCACACACAGTTCAAACAAAAAAAAAAAAATCAAGGTGGGTTTCATTTGCGGGGGCAATGTTTTGATAAGGGAAATCCTGTTCAATTGTGGCCTAAAACATAAAAGACAACTTGAAATAACGAAAGATTTTGTTAATTATTTCTAATTAAAGATGTAATTACTTAAGTGGTGGTTCCTTTATTCTTTTTGAAGTGGTTCCTTCATTCTTTCCTCTTTAACACTGACATTTTTAAAAATGTCTGTTTTTACTGCTTTTGCCATATGAAGGAAATGTGAGCTGTGTGAAAACTGCTCTGAATGCTTAAGAAGAACTGCTTTGGCATCGTTGAACATAAGTTAAGTGTAATGGTATTTAGTCTAGATCAGCTTCTAGTCACATTGGTCCCACTAACCAGGACCAATATATGGGTTATGTCAAGGTGTGTTGATCAAGAACTGGAATAAACCAACCATTATAATTAATCATTTGATGAATTGAAAGTTTTGGGATAATTTTTGGAAGCTTCCAAACTTTTTTAACATTTCTCTCATTGTTTTGTAATAAATACTATCTTGTTTGTGTATGTGACTCAGGTTGTTTGGCGTAACAGGGAACTGTGCAGCCTGCAGCAAGCTGATTCCAGCCTTTGAGATGGTAATGAGGGCGAAAGAAAATGTCTATCACCTGGACTGCTTTGCATGCCAACTCTGCAATCAAAGGTAAGTTGCTGTATGCGAGTGCTTCTACCCTCCTTAAGCATAGGACTTGTATTCTTGCAGGTGGAACCTAGGACATAGGAAGAAACTAGATGCAGCAGAGGCATGGGGGGCAGCACCCAAATGCCCATGCGGCAGACCAGATCAACTTGAATTCATTCTGTTGTGTTTTTAACAAGGAGACGTTCTTACCATGAGCACATAATCTGATAAAATATTTAATGAAATATAATTAAATTCTGTTTATTCTTTCAGTTCTTAAATATTGTTTTCTTTGCTATGCTTAGAACTGCTAAAAGCAAGTGATCAACAGTACCTCGATGTTGCAAGGCGTCAAGCTGGGTGTTCTCAGTTGAAAGTGGCCACTGAGCTTAGAGTGTCATCAGCAGGTTGCAACAGAGATACAGAGAGACTGGAAGAGTCACAGAAAGGCATAGGTGTAGAAGTCTTGGCCACATCCCATAATGATGACCGCTTAATTGTAAACAGTGCCCTGTGGAATAGGATGATGCCACTCAACTCCAGGTACATTTAAGGGAGGTGAGAGGCATCCAAGTATCAAGTCAGACCATTCTAAACTGTTTACATCAGTGTCGTCCGCGTGCTAGACCACCTGCAAGGGTACCTGACCACACCGCCAGGCAAGGCATGGGCCAGGGAGCATTTACACTGGACGAGGGACCAAAGGGTCTCAGTGCTGTTCTCTGATGAAAGTCAATTCACGCTAAGAAGAAATTATGGCCACCAACGATATTGGTGACGTCAAGGAGAGCACTATGCATCAGCCACTATTGTCACCAAAAGAGTCTTTGCTGGTGTATGTGTTACAGTGTGGGCAGGTGTGTCTAGTCAATACTGAACTGCCCTACACTTTGTGAATAGTACAGTGATATCATTAATCCAGTCATTGTGCCTCTGCATGAACAATATAGGCCTAATTTCATCTTCATGGACGAAAATGCTTCATCTCATCGAGGTTGCATCATTAGGGAACGGCTGCTGGAGATTGGGGTATCTCGAATGGAGTGGCCTGCTCTTTCTCCAGACTTGAATCTCATATAAAATGTATAGGATTAGCGCAGTCACTGTCTAGAACCTCGTAACTCTGTACCCCAGAACCTCAATGACCTGAGGGCCACCCGTTAAGAAGAGTGGGATGCCATGTCTCAGCAGAGAATAAATCAACTTGTGAACAGCACGACACGTCATTGTCAAGCTGTCATTGATGCTCAAGTGCACATGACACGTTATTGAGACATTGACATTTTTTGTTGTGGTTTACCAACCACTGCTGCTTTGGTTTCAATTAATTGTTTGAGATGAAAAAATCACCATTCCGTGCCTCTACTTAAGTGCCTTACTTTCATGATATTATACCAGTATAGTGTGAAAATTTTAAGTTTACCATACATTTCACCCGAAAGACAAATATTCCTAACTTCCGAGAAGTGTGTGTTTTATTTCTTATACAGAACAAAACATATTTCTTTCTTGTCTCCAGTTTGTCCATAACCTAAAAATGAATTACTCTTATTGTAAAAATATAATTATAACTGATCTGTCGGGATGCACTTAAACTCTGCTCTTTACCTTTAAATTGTCCAGAATTTAAATATTCTCTACCTAAGTAAAAGTGCTTTCTTAGATCCAAAGACAGAGAGCTTGTTCAGGGGATACAGGACAGGGTGGAGGTACCGAGATATGAGATTCCATCCTGTAAGCAGTTAGCCGCAGATCAGCCCTGGGGACAGCTAATCGATGAAGCTGTCATCCAGTCTCATCATCTAGTCCTATTTCCCCCTAAAGAGCTGGAGGCCACCGAAGAGCTGGAGGGTGAAGGTTAGTGTTGATGGTAGCAATGGAAACCATGTTGGGTGACTGCAGAAAGGAAAGGTCAGTACTGAAGAAGGAAAAAAACTTTACACTGGACCACTCAAAGGAGATGCTGACACTAATTACTTGAGCAAAACCAAAATGAATTAGGAATGTTAGGACTCTTAGAAAGAAGGCAAAGTAAGCCTTGACTAGTAAACTATCACAAACTGTGGTATGTGTACTATTGGCTTTGTCTGATAGAAGGAAATTGATGCCATTCAGTCATTTTAAATGCAGCTGCTGTTTATTATATTTATACTTGATGTGTATCAGAATCAGAATCAGCTTTATTGCCAAGTTTGGACAGACAAACAAGGAATTTGACTCCTGTACACTTTACTCTGAATGATAAAGAACATTTGTTTTAGTGTGTATGTGGTAGGATTGTCAAAATAATCGATATTTTGATATAATCGATACAAAAAAATGAGTCAAAGATATTCATTTGATATTCAAGAAATTGATTCAATATATTTATCAATTAAATTTATATAATTCAATTGATTTAAACTGACTATAAACAGAAATTTTAGTTTCCCCAAGTTGTTTTCCTTCTTTAGACAGCAGCACTGCAATAACAGACACTCAGCCAGCCCATTCCCTGCAGCAGCTCAGCTGAACACTCATGGCTGAGAATAAAACTGCGACCTGCTGCTGGAAGTTTGGAAGCTCTGCTAGCATGGAAAGAATAGTTTGTGCGACTCTCTTTAGCCAAGAGGTCCTTTACCTACGAGGCAAGTGAACAGGAGAATCCCTCAGCAGACAGCCCCATCCGCTGTTAAATAGTGAAGCAACAAACTGCCAATGGGTCGGTCGCGAAGGAACATGTCTGAGTATGGATCACATTTATGTTTATACTGAAAATAAAAAAATAAAAGAGAATAATCATTTATTTGTCCCTCTGTAGGAAAATGTAGGTGTATCAGCAGCACAGTGACAGAAAAATTGAATTTCACACTAAAGATTAGTAATAATAATAAATATAAAATAATTACTCGACTGGATCTAAGGTCCATAGTTGCATTAAGGGTATAAACGCTTATTCTAACGGTTATCTTGTCTAATGCAATCTAGGTGATGTAACACCTTTAATTTATATATTTTTATAAAGACCTGCTAAATTTCTATTTATTGGCTTTAAACTTCAATCAAGTTAAAAACTTTTAGTATCATGAGACATAGGGTGGAAGGACTTTAATATGCAGGCTCATTGAGGACCTGTCATTCTTGGCATTAATTGATGTGACTATGAATTCTGCTTTCTACAAGAAAATCCTGAAGAAGAACATCCAGCCATTACTTTGTGACCTTAGCACACTTGGGTTATGCAGCAGGACGACGATTCAAAGCCTACCAGCCAGCCCACCTCTGAATGGCAAAATAAGTCAGGTCAAGAAGGTTATCGATTGACATAATAAAAGTCTGGACTTGAATCCAGTTGTGATACTTTCTCATTTTAAATTTGTATTGTGTCATTGTGATGCTTTGTGATATTTTATGTATCTTACTGCATAGTACTTTTTATTTTAATTTGTTAAAACTGTTATATTAAATAAAGTTACTTGCTTACTTCAATTTAAGATATGTAGTTATATTTTTAGAGAGACACTTTGCAAATTGCTGAGAACTGCATCCTAACCTGCAGTGTTGTCAAATCATAATTGGTCCTTATGGGACATATCAAATCAGGGTTGAATCTGCTCTCCAATCCTGATTAATGGTTATTCAGCTAAATAGACTATGCTACTCTTGTGTGCACATAACAGTCAGGGAGACTTCGCCTCCCACCCAAACATGCCCTGCCTCTGCAATTCTTGTACATCTTTAACCCAACAACAAAACAACATTGTAGAACATGTTCATCTAGAAACTGTAGAAACATCTGGAAAATGTAGTGGATATTAGTAATGACTTATAATACTGCATAACAGCTAATCAATTGGTCTTGTTTCTTTATTAATAATTAAACATTCCATTTATCAATCTAGTGCAATTTTTTTACCGTTCCATTATTGGAATAATTATTTTTAGACATATTGTAAAGGACCAGGATTTTAATTTATTTCTGTGTACTATATTCATTTCCAAGTAAAGATAAGAATGTGTTGCCAAAAGACTGCGAGAAAATCATCATGACCTACAAATTATCTGAATTATTAATCAAACTAATATATGTTTACAGTATTTTCTGAAATATTGCAAGTATAAATAATAAAAAGATGGACAACAAAAAACCATCAAGATTAAAAGAAGTTTGAAATAGAATGTTCAGCAGTCTTTTTATTTAAAGGATTAAGCACTGATTATCAGATTTTAATCAGATTTGTGTGAAACCTTGAATGAAAAGATTTTTATCTGATTTCTACCTTATCTAAGAGGAGGGGGCAAAGAGACGGTTTAACCTTCTCTCTTCCTTATTCAGTTCCAAATCAGCAGAATAACACAGAGATTTCCCATCTTGTGTTCAGGAAATTTATGCTTGGACGGAATGCATCTTTTGGATCACAGCCAGTGCAATAACTGTTAAATGAAAGTTTTTTTGCCTAGTTATGTGATATGGGTTTCTTAAGTCTGTGATAAGAAAACCTAGAGTTTTAGGAGTTTCACTGAAAAATCAGACAGGTGTCATTAAGTTATCCACTTTCAAAGGCTTTCTCACTACCAGAAACGTCCCGTTTTTACTCCAATAAAGAGGAGACATGGCTCCTAATATGACGTATATTAGGAGACATTCAGTATGAATACTTAGAATATGTTGCGTTACATGTGTTGGCAGATATGTCTAACCTTTGTTTGACAACCCTCAACTAAACACTTACTGTTGGATGGAACTATTTTCACACAAAATGTCTTGAAAATTCTCCCAAGGTTGTTCTACTCAGCAAAGCATGGGAATGTTCAACTATCAAAATTAAATCATTCTAAGACTGGAATTCATAGTCATTCAAGGACATCATGTTACTGTAAAAGCATGACACAAAAATAAAATAATGAGAGAAAATGATTCAATCTCTAGCTTTTTTCTATAAAGAAGTGCACAGTGGATCTGTGTTCAGACCAGAGAAATTCTCTGGTTTACTCCTTATTCCAAGGCTTTACTGTAGATATGTGTCTCACTATAACAAAAAATCCCTGCAAGCTGTAATTAGAGCTGACAGTCTGACTGAGCTGCAGCGAGAAAGAAGTAAAAAATGTCAGATAATGCTACCAGTCGTACAGAGCGATTACAATCAAGGTCACAATGGTCAGCTGCCCAGTGTAGCAGTAAGTCAGACCTCATGCTTTGATGATCATCTAAGTACTCTCCTCTGTTTCTCTGTGTTTTGCAGGTTTTGTGTGGGAGACAAATTTTTCCTGAAGAACAACATGATTCTCTGCCAGACTGATTATGAGGAGGGCCTGATGAAGGAGGGCTATGCTCCACAAGTCCGCTGACCATCCTAATCACATAAGACGGAAGAGCAGAAATGAAATAACGAGACTGCAGGAGAGCATGCAATCACACAAAATGCACTATTGCCTCCTATCCAGGTCCTATACCCAACATGTACATAAACTGGGATACGCTCTACTGTACAGAATGGACATAAAGACAAAATGGCAGAGAAACTGGTGTAAATTAACATGTTTGCATATTTCATTATTTCTCTCTGACAGATGCTGGCTCTGTTTACCTGACAAACAATAAACTAACTGTGCCCTGAGCGTAATACCTAACCAACTGCTGCTCCTGGTTCAAAGGTTGCTGGTTTCATTGTATTCAGCAATAGCAGATGGTACCCCACCTGACAACCTGGATCTCAAAGACGCAAAGCTCATTTTATGTAATACTGAATCACACCTTGAAAAACCTGAAGACTTAACAAAAAAGGATGACTGTCACACATCTGTCTATGCATGTATGAGCATCTCACTTCAGCTGGAGAATTATTTGCTCTCATAACACTCTCTGGTTCATGTAGTCCTTTTAGAAGAAAAGGACTAGATGAAATTACCTGAAGATCACCAGGCTTCTGTTTCATATTGCTGCACTGTCATGATATTGTTATCCTGTCCTGAGAAGTTTGAAGACAAGGTCTGACTAGCTGTGAAATATTGTTTTGGTAAGATAATGAAAATAAAAGAACATTAATTAGATAAAATGTAGCACCATCGTTAAAGGCATCTTAAAGAGGGTTAAGTTCTTCATTCATATAAATCCGTTTTGTGATTTTCCACGTCCCACACAGAGAATTAACCCAGATTTAGTAACTGGCTGCTAAAGAAAGTGAAACATTTAACACTTTATCTGTCAGATATGTTTACCGAAGTGGATAAAGTCTAAAGTTGTACAAAAGAAGAGAGAATTTCACAAATTTCAGTTTGAATTAATCCTAAACCATTACCACTGCCTAATTTTGTTTATGGCTTCTGGGTGTAAAAGTTATTTACTGGATGATTACAAATTGGTTAAGAACTTTACTAATGGCTCAAATATTTTCAAGTCAGGAGTAGCCAGCAGGTGACCAGAAAACTGTATTATTATTTTGTACCAGAGAAAAGACCTCTGGACAATCACAGGACTGAACTATTTGGCCAGCCTGGATATGGAAATGGACTCCAAGCAAACTACTTTGAAAGAAAGGCTGCATATGTTTTTTATAGAGATGTTTTTTGTATTTATTAAAAACGTTTCTCTCACACTGAACCGACCAGGTGTAAACCTTATGGAGACTGTGGTACACATTGTACAATTCTTAGGCTCACTTGGGTGGGAATGGTTAATTGCTTTTTATATTTTATCTGATAAACCTTCTGTTCATCTGTTGCTCAAATGAGTGGCATTGTTTTTCATCAAAATATTTAAACCCAATCAGTGATTTCTTATCTCTTATAGTTGAGACGTCTATAACATGTTTTAGGTGCTGTTCATTGTTCTCTGCAGGGGGACATTCATATTAGGAATCAACAGTTTTCAAAAAGACAACCTTCTTCAAAGGAGTGAAGACCATTCCAGCTTACAGACCATTAAAAAATGTCACTTTTTGTACTGAATTTCAACAAGCTGGCATGCCAAATTCAGCACACTTTTTACAGTATTTTGTTTGCAGTCTGTGGTTGTACATAAAACGGTGATTTATTTTGCTTGCTTTTTCAAAATGACTTTCAGGTGCCACCCAGACATGAAATGTTTATTTTGAGGACCACTTGTAAATACTGGAACAGTATTAAGGACAAATCTAATACACTTTTCACGTGTCACTAATAAGTTTTGTCTTTTAATTTTGATAATAAGTAAAGCTATAAAAAACATCAGCATCAAAAACTTTTCATGTACAGATAGATTCAATGTGAACAGAGGCATATACATGTATTTCAAGCATTTATTTCTGTTAAACTGGATTAGAATGGCTTAGAACTAATGAAAACCTTAAATTCAGTTGATCAGAAAATGACAACACTACATCAGATCATAAAAGTATTTTGAATACAGAATTGTTGTGACCATGTTTTGGCCTAGACAATCATGCTGCACAGTTCTGACTTGACAGTTGTCCAGCAGTTCATTAAGCCCCTCCTCAAAGAGGTCAAAAGATTATTGCTAAACAAGCCAGCTGCTCACATAGTGCTGTATTAAAGCATATTAATGAAAAATGTGGAAACAGTCAAATGAAAGCTGAGAGTTTGCATATTATGTCGATGTCTAGTATATAATTATAATAGTCAGTAATTTTCTACCACTTCTTCCATAGTGGGTTGTGGGTCCAACAGTCTATGGGCGGGGGGGGGTACACCCTGGACAGGTCACCAGTCCTTCAGAGGACAACCATGTACACCATGTACACACTCAGTCACACCTAAGGACAATTTAGATTAACCTAACAGCCATGTTTTTAGACTGTGGGAGGAAGCTGGAGTACCCAGAGAGAACCCATGCATGCACATGAAAAACATGCAAACTCCATGCAGAAAGACCCCCAGCCAGGAGTCGAACTCAGGACCTTCTTGCTGCAAGGCAATAGTTCTACCAACTGCACTACCGTACAGCCCCTAATCGGAATATGTTTCAGTAAATGGGTAAAAAAAAAAACTTGTCTCAGTGTTAAAACATATATGGACTTAACTACAAGGGTTACAGCTGTCAAAGTGCTTGTGTTAAACCACACCTGAACCAGAGCAAGGCCAGAAATGTTTCAATCAGTCAATCAATCAATCATCTTTATTGCCCAAAGGGGCAATTGTTGTGCAACACAGTGGAATTAAAAAAAATAATCTGCCTGACATAACACCATACATTCATTAAACATATAAAAATGGTGCAGGGTTGTTGGGGAGGTAAGAATAAACTATTAAGTGTTAGAGTGTGGCCATTTTAGAATGTAGAGGCTGTGTGTAGGGGTACTGAGTAAAATAATAAACTGATAAAGTGTGTCCATCTAGAGCCCATTGGTGGCCATTGTTATACTAAAATCCACAAGGATTGGGGGTACCTCTCTCTGTCAGATTGATTATAACCATTGGAAAAGAGAAGGGGTCATACAGGTAGCAGAAATGGAGGGTGTGTTTGCACCTCAACTACAACTGAGCCGGTTTAGGCTAAACCTGGTTCCCCCTTGCTCCATCCAACAGGGAGGGAGGAAGGCAGAGGTAAAAATAATTGGTGAGTGTTGTTTCCTGTTGCAAGGTGGGTGACGTTAAAATAGGCTAAGTCAATTCAGTCGAATCATTCAGATTTCAAGTCGGGTACATACATTCCAATTAATCCTAACCATCGAACAGTTCAGTTATTTATTCAAATTGGTTAAAAAGTTTTTCTATCTAAGGAAACCTAGCAGATTGCATCCAGTCAGTGACTTGCAGCATTCACTCCTCCTGGATGAGCATGTAGAGACATTGTACAGTCACTGGCGTTGACTTTGCAGCAATCCCTCATACTGAGCATGCATGTAGCAACAGTGGAGAGGAAAAACTCCCTTTTAACAGGAAGAAACCTCCAGCAGAACCAGGCTCAGTGTGAGCGGCCATCTGCCAAGACTGACTGGGGGTTTGAGAGAACAGAGCAGAGACACAAAGAGAACACAGAAGCACTGATGCACAAGTACTTTCTATGGGAAGGAAAAGTAAATGTTAATGGATGTAGCTCTTTCACTGGTTTCATCTTGGAAGAAAAAGCATAAACTCTGAGCCAGTTTTTAAGTTTAGAGTATGAGAGAGAGAGAACATACAGTTAGTCACAGTAAAAGCTCAGTCAGTAGCTATGTCTAGGATAAAAATAGGGTTAAACATTGAAAGACAGGGCCAAGTGTATCATCGGTAGAAGGTGAACATTAAGTTTTTGGCAGCAGAAGTTTTTGGACGATGCCCCCCTCCAGGAAGGTTTCACAGTTAGACACAGAGTCAGGCCAGGTGTAGCTTCTAGGAAGAGCATAAAGTTAAAAGCTGAAATAACATCAAATAACGCAAAATTGGAGAGTAGAATGAGAATGTAGCAGAGAGAGTGAAAGTGATCATTATGTCCTCCAGCAGTCTAAGCCTATAGCAGAATAATTACAGAGAAAGCTCAGGATAACCTAAGCCACTCTAACTATAAGCTTTATCAAAAAGGAAAGTTTTAAGCCTAGCCTTAAAAGTAGACACAGTGTCTGAGAGAGAAATATGATCTCTCTTTTTAATTTTCCAGAACTCTTTCTGCAGCATTTTGAATCAGCTGAAGGCTTTTAACTGCATTTTGGGACATCCTGATAGTAAAGAAATTACAATAGTCCAGCTTGAAGTAAAAATGCATGGACAATTTTTTTCAGCGTCACTCCGGATAGGATATTTCAATTTTTGGCAATGTTCCGGAGATGAAAGAAGGAATCCTAGAAACTTGTTTAAAAAGGGTTTTAAATGACATTCCCTGGTCAAAAATACCCCAAAGTTTTTTTACTTTTTATTACCGGGGGTTTCACTTTAATGCCTCCAGGTTAAAGTGATTGACTAAGCAGTTTTTTTTCAAGACTCCGGTCCAAAGACACTTCTGTCTTTCTCTAATTTAGAAGCAAAAAAGACCCAAAATTTTTTTATATCTTCCAGACATGCTTGTAGTCTATCTAACTGGTTTGGGTTCATCAGGATTTATGGATAAGTAAGCTGAGTGTCATCAGCGTAACAGTGAAAAATGTACCATGCTGCCTGATTTTTGACCTATTAAAAGCATATATTTCAGTAAAGAGAATTGGCCCATGTGCTGAACCCTGTGGTACTTCCCAATTAACCCTGGAGTTTAAAAGAATTTTTTCTTTACATGAACAAACTGGAATCTGTCAAAAAAACAATTTAAATTTAAAACCAGCTAGTGCTGTTTCCCTGATCCCTACAGCATATTCCCCCCTTTCTAAGAGAATATTATGGTTTGACTGTATAAAATGCAGCACTGAGATCTAACAGAACCAGTACAGACACAACCCCTTATCTGAGGCAATAAGAATATCATTAGTGACTTTCAGCAGAGCTGTTTCAGTGCTATGATGAGCTCAAAAACCTGACTGAAACTCTTCAAAGGTCATTGCTGTGTAATGCTCACACATTTGATTAGCAACTTTTTCTCAAAAATTTTAGATAAAAATGGAAGATTGGATATAGGTCTGTAATTTAGTAAATCATCTGATCAAGCAAAGGTTTTTTTTAAGTAAAAGGTTAAATAACCAGCTAAATTAAAAGCCTGTGTACATATCCATTTACTTAGGATAGATTAATCATATCTAAAATAGGCTGGTAATCAGAGGAAAACACTTCCTTTAATTTGGTTTTGGGATTGGGGCTAACATACAAGTTGAAGGTTTAGATGAAGCTAAAATTTCTGATAACTCAGGAAGCTCCACAGGATCAAAACAGTCCAAACACAGATCGGTTTTACAGTTACTTCCAATGTTGTCTCACTTTTTTGAGGATGAAGTAATCATCTTCGGGAGTATATCAAAAAATTTTCTTTTTTTTAGAATCATTTTTTTAGGAAAAATCCCATGAAGTCATGACTGCTGAGAGCTAAAGGAATGGGGTGGCTCAACAGAGCTATGACTCTGTGTAATTTAGCAACTGTACTAAAGAAACCTAGGATTATTTTGTTTCTTTCTATTAATGATGAGAAATAAGCTGTTTTAGCTTGGTGAAGTGTCTTTTAATACAAAAGGGTTTTTTTCTAGATTAAGTAGGAATCCTCTTGGGGGTAGGGGGGGCCATTTTCTCTCCAATTTTCTAAGATTGTGCTTTAAAGTATGCAGCTCTGAATTAAACCAGGGAGCCAGCCTCCTATGAATAATTACCTTCTTTTTCAGGGGGCTACATGAATGTTGAAATCGCAACTATAATGCGTCTAGTTAATCAGATAAAAAGTCTGAAAACTGATCTAAAAATTGAGAGTAAGGGCCTGGTGGACGGTACAAAACCCAAAAAAAGAAGTGGTTTTTTTGCTTTGCAATTTTGGATGAGGAAAAATAAGGATTAAAAAATTCAGAAGAGTTGTAGCTATTGATTGGTCTGGGACTAATCAATAAATCGGACTGAAAGATGCTTGCTACTCCTCCTCCTCGCCCAGTATTTCAAGGTATGAGGAAATTTAAATAATTCGTAGGAGTTGACTCATTTATAGTAACATAATCCTCTTGCTGCAGCCAGGTTTCTGTGAGACAAAATAAATCAATCTGATTGCCACAAATCAAGTCATTAACTAACAAAGGTCTTTGAAGAGAGAGATCTTATGGTCAATGAACCACATTTAATTGTTTTATTTTCCTTTCTGTCTGAGTTTTATCTATTTTTATGAGATTTTCATGGTTTCCTCCTTTTAGATTATTTTTTTAAATCTATTTAAACAAATAGAGCTTAAACTAAACCAATCTCTGTTTTCCTCACTGTAAGTAATATTAACATTTTGGAGTGACCCAGCCAGAGTTCCGACTTGAATCTGACAGAGAATCTGTAGAGGGAGAGAAGATTGATGAATAAGCTCCATCTCTTGGTGCTTCTCACCAAAGATAAATTCAATTCAATTCAGTTTATTTATATAGCGCCAATTCACAACACATGTCGTCTCAAGGCACTTCACAAAAGTCAGGTACATACATTCCAATTAATCTTAATCATTGAACAGTGCAGCCAGATTCTGTTATTTATTCAAATTGGAATAAAAGTTTTTTTCTATCTAAGGAAAGGAAACCCAGCAGATTGCATCCAGTCAGTGACTTGCAGCATTCCCTCCTCCCAGATGAGCATGTAGAGCACAGTGGACAGTCACTGGCGTTGACTTGTGCAGCAATCCCTCATACTGAGCATGCATGTAGCGACAGTGGAGAAGGAAAAACTCCCTTTTAACAGGAAGAAACCTCCAGCAGAACCAAACCAGGTCAGTGTGAGCGGCCATCTGCCACGACCGAACTGGGGTTAGAGAGAACAGAGCAGAGACACAAAGAGAACAAAGAAGCACTGATCCAGGAGAACTTTCTATGGGAAGGAAAAGGTAAATGTTAATGGATGTAGCTCCTTTAGTCGTTTCACCTAGAAAGAAAGAACAGATAAACTCTGAGCCAGTTTTCAAGTTTAGAGTCTGAAGAGAGCACAGAGAGTTAGTTACAGTAGAAGCTCAGTCAGTAGCTATGTCTAGGAGAGAGAAAGGGTTAAACACTGAAAGACAGGGCCATGTGGATCATCGGTAGAGGGTGAGCATTAAGTTGTTGCCAGCAGAAGCTTGGACGATTCCCCTCTCCAGAAAGGTGTTACAGGTAGACGCAGAGTCAGGCCAGGTGTAGCTTCTAGGAAGAGAAAAGAGAGAGAACAAAGTTAAAAGCTGAGATAACAGCAAATAATACAAAATTGAAGAGTAGCGAAAAATAATCAAAATACAAGAGGAAACATGCAAAAAGCTGCTCTGCAATTATAGAAGGATTGAGTTAATGTAATGCCAATGAGGTTTTTTCACATATTATTGAGAAGGGCAGGGATCATTTTTGATATGCCATTTTTTAATAAAATGTAGAAGAAAGATTTTTTTTTGCCTGCCTCATTTTATATCTACAGCTTTTCTATCTACATCAATCTACAGCTGGGTGGGCGGATGGATGGATGGATGGATGGATGGACAATACAATTTGGAAAAAAGGTATATGTCCAATTCAAGGGTTGCTACTTTCTACACAAGAAATTATCAGTCACAGAAACAAAATCCTTCTGTATCGTCAGCAGAGCCTGGAAGTGTCTGTGAAATAGAACTTGAAAAGGGATTATTTCAGATAGCATTTTGCCAAAGATTAATGAAGTGCATTTCCAATACAAGACTTTGATGGTAAGGAAACTGGTGAGATGTAGCAAAGGGGCTGGGGTGAAATAATGTTTCACTGCAATCAGTTAGCATCTTTAGTAAGAAAACTAATTTACAAACTTAAATAACTGAATTTGATCTCACTGATCAGTAGGACTGATTTGGGATTGCATTTAAATTTCAACAATTTACATAAAGTTTGACTGGATGTTACTAAAAATCATCCATCTATCCATTTTCTATTCCCGCTTCTTTCATACTGGGTCATGGCAGAGCTGGTGCCTATCTCCAGCTGTCTAAAGGCGAAAGGCGGGGTACACCCTGTCTGCTAAGTAACTTAGCAGACATTCTGCTAAGCCTGTCTGTGTCTTCCTTCTCAGCTCCTTATCAGGTTGCCTGGTGCGAGGCGGCACAGTGGAGCTACCTAGAGCTAACAGGTATTCTCTGGTGATTTTGAGTTCAGTGTCAGAGCACAAAATCCATAAAAAAAGCAAACAAAAACTAAGTTGTTCACAAAACGGTTAGCTACATTGTGTGTACAAGCAAGATGGAAAAAACTAGAACAGAAACATAGAAAATATCTAAAAAAAAAACAACTAGATTTTAAAAGAGAAAAATTTCAGAACTGTGTGGGAGCTACAGCTATCAGTGAGCTACTGAAACAGGCTGCCTCCTTGCGCTGAGCAGGGAGGACAATGTGCTGACACCAGCCTCATTCCACTCCTTGTGAAGCCTCCTCAAATTCTTCAATGGATTTTGCTTTAAAATTATTTCTTGGCTGTGGTTATGACTGTTGCTTGTGCACCTATACATGCCACACTTTTTCCTTTCAATCAAGTTTCTATGAACGTGCTTTAACTTTTTCACAATATTAAAAATTTTAATAGAGTGCATAGATTATCAGTCCTCTAGCAGTTGATGTTTTGGCAACTGCAAATTTACCTGAATCTTCTGTCTTCCTTCGAGGATAGATTTTTCATCTACACCTAGAACTCTGGAGAAGCCACACCTACCTGTTCAGAGGTCCAACGTATTAGCTGGAGCCCTCTACAGCAATCTAAAGCATAAGAGTATTTTCCATAAAGACTTTATGATTCTATTAGTAGCTAATTTTTGAATTTAGTCAGAACAGAAACATTGTCCGATTTCAGAGCTCATTCCGGAGTTACTATTAGGAATTTCTCTTTTTCCTCGATTAAAAACTACTTGGCCACTATCTCTGCTTGTCATGCAGGTTCGAAACATTGTGCTTTTTGCGGTTGAGTTTTTTCTCTGTGTGGTCAAGATGCATGGCATGAAACTACTAATGAGGGAGGCCTGGATTCCACAGTAAGTGAAGGTTTTTAGTTTAAGCAGTCTTACTTTTGATGTAGCAAAGTAACATCAAACAGATACCCATTTTGGCCGTTAGGTCTCAGTTTAGAAATTCAATTATTCAGAGAAAATTACTGCAGTTAAGCTTTCATGAATGTTTGCATATGGACACGCTCAGTCTCAAGACCCCCCCTCCCCACACACACAAAATGTGCTGCAGTTAAAACGTTCAGAAGAAATTATCTGTGAAAAGTTGCTTCCAATCACTGAATCTTTTCTTTTCCTGATGGAAAAAAAAACTTGGCTGGTTGGCAGAAGTTTAAAATGCTGACCCCTAACCCCTAATTTTAACCAGGTGTGTGATAGATTTATAAATGTGCGAGAGAAAAAAGCAACTTAAAATGTACAGCCTCATTTAAAACCAGTTAATTCAGACATTGATCACGTGTCAAAGTGTATTCAAATCCTCGAATGTTTATTTAGTGTCATATTTTCAAATTCTTGGTCATTACAGAATTAAACTTAGACAGAAAAATCCTTAGTTTGGTCTTCAATTTTCTCTTTTACAATTTACATGACTCGGTAGAAGAATTACATATTGAAGGCTGTGAAGCTGAATATGTTCTGTTTTTACTGTAGTCTAACTACTGTGAAATTATGTGATATCATATAACTAGAACTAGAAACAGTTAAAAATGTGGAATTTGCTATGAAAAGTGAATCAAGATACACACACAGTCTAAAATGACACAACTGTTTATTTTTGTTTTGTCATTTTCTCTAATTAAATCAGGTTAAACTTATGATTGTTTAGGATTGCCAGGAATCATTGAGGTCTTTGGGGGATTTTTTTATTACTTTCTTTAATTTCTGAAGTTTACAGACGCTAAGATTAGTATGCCCATGATGATGATGATGACATACCTTTGTGTGAACATTTCAGTTAGAGGCACACATGTAAATGCATTTTAAAGGCAACACCTCAAACACATTGCTTCTGTTTCTGGCATCATTGGGGGATCAAAAAAAATCACCCAAGATTTCAGGAAAAGAATTGTGGACTTCTACAAGTTTGATTCATTCTCAGATATAATTACATTTTCAAAAGCCTGAAGGTGCCACATCAATTATATGCAAATATAAACATTATTGGAATGTATATACTGTTGAGGACAGGCTCTGTGCTCCAGACATTAATGTATTTTGGTGAGAAATATGTGTATCAACTCTAGAACAAAAGCAAGTGTTGCCCTGTGGCACTGTGCCCTCCCTTCCTTTCTCCTTCTGAATTTTGATGGGTTTTTCTGTGGGGATTTCTCCTCCTTTTTACAGGGCAGGGGCTTGTGTGGGTGCCTGGCTGCCAGGGTGATTGAGTTCTGGGCAGGGGATTTCGGTCCTCTGTGTTTCTCTATACCTCTTTGGTCTGGCAATTGATCCTCCTGTGCTTCTCTGCTATACCTTTGTTAAGGGTGTATAGCTATTCTTGGAGGAAGACCAATGTTCGTCTGGCTAAGGCTGATTCAGCCTTCAGGAGCCACGGTTACCTTCCCTTTGTTGTTTTTAGACACTGAATAATGCAAACTTTTTTCCCTTCCTCACCATTCCAAGAAATCTGTACCTCCAGGTGACAAATTCACACACACACACTCTTTACACACAGACAGACACACACATAACTGCACACAGATCCACTGGTCCACACACCCAAATAATACAAATGGTTGAGCGTCAGGCTAACACAGGTTACTATTCCATCAATAAAGGCTGTCTACTTAATGCAAGTGCAGTCTTGAATCAATAAAGTCAATCACGCAATTAGGACACCATCTTAAGATATCCTTCTTGTAGAGCAAAACTGGGCTAATGTTTGTAACAAAGACATACATACAATATATCCCATTCAGTTTGGCATGCACATGTTCTGAAAGTATACAACAGTGTTTCAAAATCTAAACACATGCAGAATGTTTATATGCAAAACAAAGTGCATAGAACTATTGTCCGCTGTGCAACTTTAAAAAGCAACAACAAAACCAATGGGGTGGACTCCTAGCTATCACTAAAGTCTGCTATAATAAGGGAATTAAGGTTTATTATTCAGCAACAGTGCTGATAGAGAAAGAAAAAAGGACCAAACCAAAAGATTGTCTTCATTTGTTAACACTGAATTACTCACCAGAAAAAACTTCAAGCCAAATGTAAACACCACTGGTAGTGGTAGAGTAGTTGGTAGATGTTGGTAATAATAATAAAAGAAAAAGACCACAAGACTGTATATAAGTGGCAATGAGTATGTGTGATGCTACTTGCTAAGTTAATGCTACAAGCTAACACTGTGACACAAATGATTTAGAGCAATGTAAAAAGGTCAGTGTTAGAGTTAGAAATGATACACAGACAAGTGTAAAATAAGACACAAGGTGAACCAAGTAAGTTTGACTTGCAAGGGTTAGACAGTCCTCTGCCAGAACAGCGACTTCCTCCTCACAAAGGAAAAATCCTTGCACCAGCCTTTTATTTACAACTCACATTCCTACAAGCAAAAAGTGGGAATTGGTTCAGCCAATTCTTACAGAGATTTCCACTTAAAAGTGTCAGGGTGTGTCACTTTTTGGACTCTGTGCTGGTTTTGTGTTTTGTCTGTTATTTTAGGTGTTAGGTTGTGTTTCTCCCTACTCGTTCATAGCTCCTTTTTAGTTATTGTTGTTTTTCTTATGACTTAGTATGGTTTTCTCTTTGTTGTCATTGTTGTTATTATTATTGTGCTCTGTATTTTCCTTGGGTTGTTTAGTTTCCCATCTAGTATATCTGTGTTTTATTTATGGTTAGGTATTTGTTCTCCCCCCTGCACTCTTCTGCTTATTAGTTTCTTTTTCTGTTACTCCTCTTCAGTTATTTTGCATTCGGTCTTTGTTTTCTAGTCCTCCCAAGTCTGGTTCTCTAGTTTATCTTATTTCCCCAGTCCCTCCAGAGAGGTTAGTTTAGTAGTGTTTACATTTTGTTTATAATTATTCTAGTCCCCATGTTCTCTATTCGTGGTTATTCTTAACTCTCATATTCTTAACTGCTTCATTTGGTTATTTGTTTATAGCTTTGTTTCGGTATTGTTTATTAGTCCCTTCGCCATGTTTTAATCTATGTATGTCTCACCGGCTCCCTTTGCCTTTCTGCTTCCATGTCTCACCTGTTCCTTGTTTCTTTGATTACCTGCCCTTTTGTTATCCCTCAGTATATTAGTTGGTTTGGTGTCATATTGTTTTGTGGGTTCCTCGTTTCACAATTCGACTCGCTACCCTCGTCCATGCCATGTTCCTGCAGTGTCAGTAAGTTTTTTGGATTCCGGCTCTGTATTGTACCTGCAGTGATTTGCTACGTTCTGACTCTTCAAATAAAGTTGAGCATTTATTTAAGATGCTGCATCCAAGCTCTGGTTTGCACTTTGGTCCACCCCAAAACCCCACCGTGACAAAAAGTGTAGGCATTCCCCTATATGGTATAAGCTTGTCATGTCCAGGGAGTGATCCACTCCAGACCGCATTCCTTAACCTTCCACAAACACTTTTTCACACTAAAAAAGCAATCATAGGAATCAGAAATCATCTTACCTATAATAGAACTTCAGATATAAACATGGTTTAAACTAAACAATGATAACTTATATACATTTTTCATACAATTCCCTCGAGTTTATTATTGATTAGTTTAATATCACATCCATGCATACACTTCCAAAAGCTTTATGTATATACTTCATTAAAACATTAAACTATTGTTAAGTTTAGGGACTCCTCCTCCGAAATGTCATTATAGTCCTGCTTCTTGTCCAGAAGTTGGTAATCCTGGGACAACATTGTATCAACAATTCCTCCAACCATCCTTAGTATCATTGCTCGGATACAGGGAACCACACACAGAGTAAAAAGGCAAACAACAATAACACAGCGATGACGAGGGGTCATGATTTTCAAAAGCAGTTGACACCACGTTCCTGAAGTAAGCCACGAAAAAAGGCTTCCTCGGCCGGGATGGACATCCTGCTGCATACCCCTTTTAACTTCATTTAATTGGCGTATAGCATCGCTCACTCTGTGTCCATCTTTGCCGTTGGTCTCATCAGGGATGTAGGTGCAGCAGGTCTCGTTCAGGAGAGTGCAAACTCCCCCAACCGAGGCCGTCAGCAGGTACAACACCATCCTGTTCTTCAACACCACGGTTCGAAGAGCTGTGACTTCTGTGGACAGTCCTGTAAGAGCTTTTGTGGTTGCATTAACAAACAGTCCCAGTCAATAATCTATAGTTTCTAATCTAAGCATGTTCTTTCCTACTCCCAACCATAGGAATAAACTCAGCAAAATCTTATTTCCTGTTGATCTATGCTTGAATTCCTCAGGAACATCGGATCCCCACACACTGTCATGTGGCTTCACATGGATGAGTTCCCTCTTACTCCTATTTAGGGAAGGTTGAACTGAAATGACATAAGTGTGATCAGTGACATAAACAGACTTCTATTACTTCCTAGCCTATGGGTGGAAAGACTGACAGGCTCACCTCTTTACAGTGTGCTTTGTATAAGTAGCCCTATCTTGGATTTTCACAGCAGTAGGAGTTGTCAATAACACTTGGAATGGACCCTCCCACTTTGGATCAGATACGTTTCCTTCTTAATGGTCACCAGGAACCTGTAGGGCTTCAGAAACATAATTTGGCAGATTATTAACATTTCGTATGTCTGTAGATTGTAATATCTTCCTCATGTAGTCTGCTAACATCACATCTTGTTGTGGATCTTTTAGGTCTTTTTGTAGATCAGGGATATAATAAGGTCTGCCATGTATTATTTCAAAAGGTGTTAGTCCACCCTGAGCTAATGGGGTTATCCTCATATTAGGTTTTACTATATATAAACATTCAACCCAATTTCCTTTTGTTTCTTCCATTGTCTTTCTAAGCTTACTTTTAACTGTCCCATTTGTTCTCTCTATCAACCCTGCTCTCTGAGGGTGGTAGCTACAATGTGTTTTCAGGTCAATCTTAAAACATTTACCAAGTTCTTGTATGACTTTGTTAACAAAATGTGTTCCATTATCACTATAAATCCTTCTTGGAATTCCAAATGTGGGTATTATATATTTACAAAGCCCCTTTTGCCACCGTTATAGCATCTGGTCCTTTGCAAGGAAAGATTTCTTTGGGGGTTATGTTTCAGACATATCAAACAAGATGCAAACATTTTTTTGGTAAGTTTTTAGTACATATTAAATCCATATGTAGTGAATTGTTTGTTCACTAGGCCAATCATCCCCCCTGTTGAGACATGGCTCTGCCCATGGCTCACATTTGCAGCCCAGTGGAACATTGAATTAGGTAATATAGGCTTTCTTTCAGGGCATCTAGTAATCACTTCACATTTATACTCAACTAATTTAGCTGGTAACAGTACAGCATTTAATAATTTCAGTAATAACTCTGCATTTTTCCATTGTGCTGCCAATTATACCTTTATTTTATTTCTTTCCATACATAATATGTGCCGTCCAAGATGTTAATAAGACCTGTATGGTGTCATGATAGTGTCGAGGCATAAAGCTCTGCTTTGACTAGATCAAAAGTGTGACATTATTGTTTCTACCATTACAAAGATAAATTTTGTAAGGATTGTTTACTCTGAGTAAAAAACATGCAAGCGCCTGTCTGTCTGGAGAGCAGATTCCATTGGGACACAGTACAGGGAAAATTAGTGGGCTTGTTATCAAAGGAAATCTTGTAATATGCTGACTTTTGCCAGGTCAACTTGACATGGAGTCCGCACCCAGATAAGCGATGAAGTTGTTATTGCAAACTGTCACGTCCACCAATTTGAAAGTTTCCAGATGTTGGCTGAATGAGGAAAAGTGGACAAAACAATGTGTGGGTGCCAAGATGTATTACGTAAATGATCCCAACACACACCAATGCTTTGTAACTCTATAAAGAACCCCGGTAAAGACTGAAGGGGGGGAGACTTCTGGAATTTTTTGATGAAGATAAACTTGTGCGCTTTTTGAAGAACGAAAGTCCCCTCCGTGGGAGCTGTTTGAGAGAGAATACTCTGAGTTCTGTGTTCTATCATATTCGCTTAGTGATACGACCGCCTGCTCCTAAAATAGATGGGGTTAAATTGTCATACCTGCTTGTGTTTTGAGTTCTTGAGTTTTTGTTTTGTTATTTTACCTGGTTTAGTCTTTTGTTTTCTGTCTCCCTGCACCCGAAGCCCACACCTGTTCTGTGTTTTCCCCTGATTGTCTGGTCACGTGTGTCATTGGTTCCCCCTGCTGTCCAGTTTTGTATTTAAGGCCGTTTGTTTCCTTTGTTCACCGCTGGTTCCTTATGTGTTGTTTGTGTTTGTGTGCACACCTGGTACCCTGTACGTGTCCAGCCATGAGCAATAAAGTGTCGTCTTACCTGCAAACTTCGCGCTTCAGGAGTTCTTCCCCGCATATTGGTCCAACAGAAACCCACATTATGACATAAATAAAATAAAATTGGATCTTTCCTACAAATGTTTCTGTTTGGCCATGATAAAGTTGCTCTCTTTTAATCATCTGGTTCCATAATAATTTTTTGTGGTATTCATCATCAAGATTATAACAGCTCTGAATAATCTATTCTAATCTAGCTTTATTTAGATGTATCTATTTTAATCTAGTTCTTTTTTTTTAATGCAGTAAGTCCTCCTTATGTTTAAGAATGAGGTCACTAATTTTGTTACTTGTGTCGAGGTAGGAAAACTTCACTGGCCATCCGTTAACTCCTACATTACTCCTCACCTCTCATCGACTCTTTTTATTTGGCACCCCAAAGGACAATCCTCAGTCAGAGATCAGTTGTACGTTTCCATAAGTTTATTAAAACCAATCTGAATTCAGAGAGGGAGACACCACACTCACACGGGTACCTAGAAACGTCTGTGTGTCGTCTGACTAAGGCTGCGTTCCATCCCCCAAAAAAGTTGCTGCTCGTTGTTGTGCAGCAACTTTTTTTTAGTTACATACACAATCATTCTATCTGTGGATGTCTCCCTAGCAACACCATCAAAGAAACAGAGATACATTTCATCATTTAATTAAGAATTATTTCCCACACGACTTCAGGAAGTTTCGGGGTGGAATACTTATCAGAGTTTCGGTTAGCCCTGAGGGGAGTACCATGCCTCCCCAACACTACCGGCTTCTCATGATACAGACAGGAGACACCTGCAAGCTTTAACCTTAAATAAAAAACCCAACCCCATTGTGTGATCACACTAGAAGCTACTGTTTAAAGGGGTTTTTTTCTAACTCTCAAAAGCATAACTAAAAAACCTCCTAATAATAATCAATCTATAAGCAGCAAAGTCCCCAAATATATCTTAGTTTTTAGCTACTAATGATAAGGCTTTATATTTCCACACTACAATAATAAGGGGGAATTTTATTTTCCACAATTCCCCCCTTTTTTTGATCCCCAAAGAGATCACTCCACATAGTGTGCAGCCAGCCCAGCCCCTGAAGTCCCCCTTCAAAGCCAAAACATCTGATAAGTAGGGGGTTTTAGATTCAGCACTCACCCCTTCTCAATTGTGGCAGTGATGAAGCGAACCATCAGAGCCCAAATGCATGGTACACAGCAACAACCACAGGTAACCTTTATGGCAAACAAAAAAAAGCAATAGAAATCATTATGACATTATTAAACCTTTTCCATTTGCCAAACATATCAGTAAATCATTGCTCCAATGCATTGTCAATCCCTGAATGCTCCTGCATAGTTTTACTCAAAGTTCTAAATCCTTCTAAGGCTTGGGTGACAGATCCGTCAGGAGCGGTGTTATTGGGGATAAAAGTACAACACATATCTCCAAACATGGCACAGACACATCCTTTTCAGGTAGTAACATATCCAACCCCATTCTGTTTGTATGGAGAGGTGGGTGCTAGTTGTTCTGAGAGACCTTCAACAGCATCCTGGGTTAAGTTGGCCAGTCGTAGTACATTGTAATGAAAATAATTAATGCGGTCTACATCCTTGTTAGGAGTTATTGGAATAAACGCTACCTTAATTACTTAATTACTGGGTCGCGCAGTCTCGCTGTTCATTGGTCCCTTATACAGGTGACATCTTGTGTGCTGGTGTCTGTTGGTCTTCTTTCTTCAACAACGAAGGTAGACTGCCTAGTTGTCTGACACAGCTGAGGGGATTATTCTCCCCCTTCTGATGAAGCTGTGTTTCCTCCAATCTCCTCCAGGGGTCTCCCTGGTTCTGGTGCCTCGGCGCACTAGATCCAATGAAACCACGTGTTTCCTTTTCCCTTCAGCCTCACTGCGTGGGATGTCCTCTCGGTCACTTGGTATGGCCCTGTGAACCTAGGCTCCACCCACTTTCGCTTGATGGGTCTCAATCACACCCACTCGACCTGGGGTGTTGTTGGCTCTCCTGTAGATCTCTCAGATCCCAGAACCTTGTTGTAGGTTTCCACCATCGTCTGTAGCTGAGAAAAATAGTCACCTGTAGATGTCAGAACAGCCCTTCGTGGTCCTGGAAAACTCCTTCCGGTTTCCAGCTCGTATGGAGTGTATCCTGTGGTTGAGTTCACTGAACACCTGATTGACATCAAAGTAAGAGGTAATGCATCAACCCATGATAATTTGGTCTGTGCACAGATTTTACCAATTTGTTTTTCAGATTTTGATTCATTCTTTCAACTTTTCCTTGGGACTGAGGGTGAAACACCCGGTGCCAAACTTGTGTTTTTTCCCCCCCAAAAACTGGACCCCCCTGTTGCAGCTTCCCTGGTTCTTAAAAGGGGTTTTTCATTGTCAGCCTTTTATCTTTTTCAGGAAACCCGTGTCTGGGAATGTAAAGGGTTTAATGAGACATTTCACCACAGTTTTACTATCTTTCCTTTTTCCGGGCCATGCTTCTGGCCATCCTGTGAAAGCATCCACACACACAAGCAGATATCTGAAACCTTTTATGACTGCCCATGTCTGTGTAGTTAATAATTTTTTCCTTTTCCTGGCTTTGTGATAAAAGGGAAAATTTCCCTGCAACGGTGTCAAAGTTTTTTTTGGGTTAAATTGCCCCACACTGTACAGGCATTTAAAAAAGTGTTTTTCACCATGTCTGTCATAAAAGGATGCCACCACTCCTTCAGATTCTCCAAAAATCTGTCTAAATTTCAAACTTTCTTACTCCATGTGCCCTCAGAAAAAAGTTCCTTTTAAGTCCAGGAGGGAAACACCATCCCTCCATCTGGTCCCTCCCAACATCCTGACTGCTCTGTAGCTCCTCTTATCCTCCACATGGTTTTTCTCCTCAGGGGGTGCTCTGCTTTGCAGCTCCACTACTCTCTCTAAGGTCAACTGTTTCTCTCACTTCCTCCTCTTCAGACAACCATCATCATCTGAGCAATATAACCTGCTGTTATCTTGGCAGAATGGGCAGGGACCCGATTCCCCCTTGCTACTTCTGAATCACTGCGTTCATGTCCTTTACATTTGATCACTGCTAAATTTTGCTGGTAAAAAACAAGGCTTCTGCTAGCTCTTTCAATTCTGCTTCATGTTTTATAGGTTTTCCTCCAGCTGTCAAAAATCCTGCTCTCAACCACTGACAGAGTTCCACATGAACAGCTCCTGCTGAGTAAGCTGAGTCTGTGTAGACATTCACTTCCTGCCCCTCTGTCAGTCTGAGTGCAGCTATAATTGCCATAACTTCTGCTCTCTGTGCTGATTGGGGTCCTTCCAACCTTCGTGCTTCCACTGTTAGCAGTACTGATTCTGTCTGTTCTACCACAGCATAAGCAGCCTTCAGCCCTTCAGCATCATGCCTAAAACAGCAACCATCTGTGAACAGCTGTCTCACCTGTGGTCCCTCAAGGGGACACATTGATGTGGTTCCCCCTGTGTTATTCCATCCGCCATGTTGATTCCCTCGTGACTGTAGGTTATGTTGGGTGCCTCCAAGATTTTGCTGAGCCTGTGTTGTCTCAGAGCCGTCATGGTAAAAATTTGAGAGTTCACATATGCCACCACATTGTGAGTTGTTAAAACATTCAGAGGGTGTTCCCCATCATCACTAAGTGAGCTTTTTTTTGAATTAATTTTGCCAACCCTGCTGCATGTTGTGTGCATTGTGGGTGGCGTTTTTTCCATTTTATCCATCATTACTGAAATGTACATCAGCACTCTTCCCTCTTTCCCCCCCTTTTTTTGAAAAAAAACTCCATTTTACTGCCAGTTTTGTTTAGAAACATCCAAAAAAATTGTGTGGTGTAGTCTGGGGCCCTAAATTCTGCCGCGTTGGAAAAAAGCTGCTTTAAAAAGCAAAAAACTTCCTCTGCTTCCTGTGTCCAATTAAGGACATTGTTGAATTTTCGCATGCCCTGTTCTCTGATTAGGTCTCTGAAAAGGGGGTGTTGAGGATCCGTTTAACCTGGGATGTAGTTCCCGGGTGTAGCCTGTAAGGCCCCAAAAAATGACAGCATGTCTTTTCATCCTAAAAAAGGTTTCCCGGGGTGGTTTAAAATACTTTCTTTTTGTGAACCCGGAAAATGCTGGTGTTTTCCGTGGTAAAACTCTGCCCAGGGGAAAAAACTTTTTCCTTTTCTATTTGTAGTTTATTGTTACTGACCTTGAATCCATGTTTTTTGCAGATGTCTTAGCACAGGTTTCTGTAGATTGCAAACCAGAGCTCCGCTGTAGATGCTCCCAGTAGGACGTCATCCACGTACTGAATTAGAGCCAAAGTTCTGTGGTAGGGGACAAATCTGTAACACATCTTTCAAAACCTGGTTGGGGAAAAATCCTGGGGAAAAAGGGCGAAACCCCCTTGTGGCAGACGGGTGTAGCGCAGCTGCTCCCCACAATAGGTGAAAAAAAAAATTCCTCTGCACTCTTCTGCTAATGGCAAACAGAAAGAGGCTTTAGCTACATCATGTATGTGACCACTGCTGTGAAGGTTCAAGGTTGGAGAGAGCAACATAGGGATTTGGGGCAGGAACAGTAGGAGTCACCAGAACTGAATTTTTTGCTCTTAAATCATGTGCCATGCGGTTTTTCCCAGTTCCTTTTTTTTCTACAGGAAGGATGGGTGTGTTTTCCATGCTGAGGCTGAGGGTTCTAAAAACACCTGCTGCCTTCAGGCCCTTCAATGGTGTCCCCTAATGCCTTCCTGAGCCTATTTTTTGTGTGGATACTGTTTGGGAACCCAAATAGGCGGGGGGGTGCAACCTGAAAAGAAGACAGGGGGTTAATCCTACATCTGTGGGCCCTTCAGCCCCTAACTTACAAGGCAGGCGCTGCAAAAGAGCTGTAGCTTCTGGGATGATCTGTTTTTTTTTGTTCCATGAGTGACGTGTTAGCATCTTTTAAGGGGTGCAACAGGACTACATCAGTAGCTCTACATTTTTACAGTTGTGGGCTGTGCTTTTTTTGAATACCTTAAGTTGGGGATGAGGTGTCCCGCCAGTCCCCAGCTGCCAGAGAGCGCTTTCCACTCTGTCCCAGTTCCTTAGCTTGATGCTCAAGGATGCAAAAAAAAAACATGAGAACCAGCTTCATCTGACATTAAATACCATTTTTGCTTGGTCAGGTGTTAAACAACTGTTGCAGCCACCCCCAGGAGCCACAAAAAATATTTTTTTGGATGAAATGAACCATGTCCTACCTTCTACTGTTTCATTAAACAAATCCTGGTATCATTCAGTGTGACAACGGTCGTAGAACAGAGTGACATGGGGCGGGTCAGGCGGAGAGGTGTAGGGGCAGAGACTTTGAATCCAGGGTTTCCACAGCTGATACACAGAGAAGATGCTGCTTGGAGAAGAAGGTGCGGTCAGCAGTCCCCAGTAGATGTCAGCATATTCCTCTGCAACTGGCTGTAAAAGATATTGTCCGTGCTGAAGCATTTGTCCACATGCCAAAGAGGAACCATCTGGAAAAGTTACTGTTAACCCATCAGGACCACATAGCACTGATGCTCCCAGCTTCACTAATAAGTCTCTGCCAGGCAAATTAACACACAAAAGGGTGAGTTACTCTCTGAGTCCGAATCTGAACAGGAAGTGGTAAAGTCACAGGCAGAATTTGTGCAGCCCCTGAGAAGCCCATCACAGAAACAGTCTTGGTATAGAGCAGTGGTTTAGGAGGTTGCTGTGTTATGGTGGAATAAGTTGCTCCAGCGTCCACTAAAAAATTCAGACAGTTATCTCCCACCTGTGCAGGGAACAAAAAACATTTTCACCCTCTTCGCTACATTCTCACACTACTCTCCAATTTTGCATTATTTGCTGTTATTTCAGCTTTTAACTTTGGTCTCTCTTTTCTCTTCCTAAAAGCTACACCTGGCCTGGCTCTGTGTCTACCTGTGACACCTTTCTGGAGAGGGGAATCGTCCGAGCTTCTGCTGGCAACAACTTAATGCTCACCCTCTACCGATGATCCACATGGCCCTGTCTTTCAGTGTTTAACCCTTTCTCTCTCCTAGACATAGCTACTGACTGAGCTTCTACTGTGACTAACTCTATGTGCTCTCTTTCAGACTCTAAACTTGAAAACTGGCTCAGAGTTTATCTGTTCCTTCTTTCTAGGTAAAACGACTAAAGGAGCTACATCCATTAACATTTACTTTTCCTTCCCATAGAAAGGACTCCTGGATCAGTGCTTCTTTGTTCGTTTTGTGTCTCTGCTCTGTTCTCTCAACCCCCAGTCGGTCCGTGGCAGATGGCCGCTCACACTGAGCCTGGTTCTGCTGGAGGTTTCTTCCTGTTAAAAGGGAGTTTTTCCTCTCCACTGTCGCTACATGCATGCTCAGTATGAGGGATTGCTGCAAAGTCAACACCAGTGACTGTCCACTGTCTCTACATGTTCATCCGGGAGGAGGGAATGCTGCAAGTCACTGACTGGATGCAATCTGCTGGGTTTCCTTAGATAGAAAAACTTTTTATCCAATTTGAATAAATAACTGAATCTGACTGCACTGTTCAGTGATTAAGATTAATTGTAATGCATGTACCTGACTTTTGTGAAGTGCCTTGAGACAACATGTGTTGTGAATTGGCGCTATATAAATAAACTGAATTGAATTGAATTGAATTATTATATTTAAGAATGAGGTCACCATTTGTGTTAGTTGCTATTATTGTAATAAGGCTTGGTTTAGTTTAGGTTTCATTAAGTCTAATAAAAAAAAAAAACTCACTCCTCATTGATGAACACAAAAATGAAGGGGCATATTATGTCTTATAATCTTAGTTTGTGTTACCCACTTTTATAAACACATCATACAGTTTCAGTCAGCCATAGTTCTTCCCTTTTAATTACACTTTGTATTTATTTCAAGTAACTAAAGTTTGTTTCAATTAACTCAAGTTTTCTCCATTTCAGTCCACTCCAGTAATTTTATTAAGGTACACTTCATCTTGTGTTAAATTTGAGTCTAATTTGATCATTCTGAACCTGACTGGTAAAAGTCCAAACATCTGTTAAAATCCTTTTGTTTTACCATAAAGAACTCACCTAATATTATTATAATACTGTTGAGGATCAGACCTGCTCTTGTAATATTTAATTATTATCATGGACATATACCCTAATTTTTACATAACATGAAACAGACATTCATTTCACAAAAACAGACAGACAAAATGGACAGACATTGGCCACATAAAAGTTTGATTACCCTGTTTTTAAAAGGATTGTGAAACATTGAAGACAGGTCTATGAGCTTTCTTATGTTTATCAGTATTTTCAATACAGGTAGAATTGTTGCTATCTTTATATGATTTTGGAAAAATTCTGGAAATTGACTTCTGAGATAGAAGTTTGGCAATGATCATCAGAACATCAGACCTTTATTAGCGCTTTTAAGGTCCCTCAAAGACGCTCTAAAATAAAATCAGTTATTCACATTCACACACATTCACACACTGACAACTTTTCCCCCATGACTGTCATGAATATCTGCTTGATGGTTTTTAGGATTTTGTGTTTTTATTATGTAAAGCACTTTGAATTGCACTGCCGCTGAAATGTGCTATACAAATAAATTTTACTTACTTACTACCCTGTCAGAGCAATTTCATTTGCAAAAATTCCAATATAACTTTCTTTTTTTATCCACCAAGGATCAATACGGTGGTGTTAGTGGGGTCCACCTTGAAGGTGTTGTCCAGTCTGGAGAAGTGTCATGTTATCATTGTCAGGTCAGTGAGGTTCATAAGTCAGTCAGAACCTTAGTCATTTGGTCTTGGGTCATTTGGTCTGTGCACATTATATTTCATAGATCCAGCCAATGATTAGTGATGTCAGTTTATTGTTTTGTTCCTGCCTCCTCCTGAGAGTGGGGTTTGTTTTGCTGAAAATTAAACCTTTTACTTACAAATTAAGATGTCTAGTCGGCTGCATTCTGGGGTCCTCCGTCTCACCATACCTGACATAAACAGGATCTGTTCCAAATGGATTCTGCAGCAGCCCTGTACAATTTCTGCCTTTCTGGTCATTTTGAATGATGTTTTTTTTTCGTCATCAGCTACAGCAGCAGGTTTTCTACTTTTTCAGCTGAGCTTCAGTTGGTTGTCTACCAATAGCTTTACAACTAAATGGTGGAGTGGTGGAGGGGGGTTTACTGGTTTGTTTCGTTGCTTCACTAGTTAGTAGCCAGCTGAGCAGTCAGCTGATTACCATTTGGAGTGTTGTGTGGTTTGGAACTGCACACCTGTAAAGCGAATCTCGACCCACAGAACACGGTTATTGGGCTGTCTGTGTCTGTGAAGCTAATATTTAAACAAATATCGTTAGCTTATGTCATTTGGAAGGTTTTCAACTTCACTTTTGCGGATCGGGGACACTTACTGACTGTTGGAAAAATGTACAGGGGTTGGACAATGAAACTGAAACACCTGGTTTTAGAGCACAATAATTTATTAGTATGGTGCAGGGCCTCCTTTTGTGGCCAATACAACGTCAATTCATCTTGGGAATGACATATACAAGTCCTGCACAGTGGTCAGAGGGATTTTAAGCCATTCTTCTTGCAGGATAGTGGCCAGGTCACTACGTGATACTGGTGGAGGAAAACGTTTCCTGACTCGCTCCTCCAAAACACCCCAAAGTGGCTCAATAATATTGAAATCGGGGAATCGGGGGCCCTTTATTAGGGGCCATCCGGTCTCTGTACAAGCGGAGCAGGAGTTTGGTCCGCATTGCCGGCACTGTCGGACCTGTTCCCGGTGCATGTTGGACTCCGGCAGGGCTGCCCTTTGTCACCGATTCTGTTCATAACTTTTATGGACAGAATTTCTAGGAGCAGCCAAGGGCCGGAGGGTGTCTGGTTTGGGGACCAGTGGATTTCGCCTCTTCTTTTTGCAGATGACGTGGTCCTGCTGGCCCCCTCTAGCCAAGACCTACAGCATGCGCTGGGGCGGTTCGCAGCTGAGTGTGAAGCGGCTTGAATGAAGATCAGCTCCTCCAAGTCTGAGGCCATGGTTCTCGACCGGAAATGGGTGGCTTGTCCTTTTCAGGTTGGAGGGGTGTTCCTGCCTCAAGTGGAGCAGTTCAAGTATCTCAGGGTCTTGTTCATGAGTGAGGGAAGAATGGAGCGGAAGATCAACAGACGGATCGGTGCCGCTTCTGCAGTAATGGGGGCACTGTGCCGGTCCGTTGTGGTGAAAAGAGACCTGAGCCGAAAAGCGAAGCTCTCAATTTACCGGTCGGCTACGTTCCTACCCTCACCTATGGCCATGAACTTTGGGTCATGACCGAAAGTACGAGATCCCGGATACAAGCGGCTGAAAAGAGCTTCCTCCATAGGGTGGCCGTACACTCCCTTAGAGATAGGGTGAGGAGCTCGGCCATCCGTGAGGGGCTCGGAGTAGAGCCGCTGCTCCTCCACATCGAGAAGAGCCAGTTGAGGTGGCTCGGGCATATATATCGGATGCCTCCTGGACGCCTTCCTCTGGAGGTGTTCCAGGCACGTCCCACCAGGAGGAGGCCCAGGGGACAGGCCAGGACACGCTGGAGGGACTATGTCTCTCGGCTGGCCTGGGAACGCCTTGGGCTCCCCCCGGAGGAGCTGGAGGAGGTGTTTGGGGAGAGGGACGTCTGGGCGTCTCTGCTGAGTCAGCTGCCCCCGCGACCCGGTCCCAGATAAAGCGGAAGACAATGAGTACGAGTACAGGTACGAGTATTAATAATCACAACACTACCTTCTGTACAACTGCATAAGACAGGAAGTGCAAGTTCAAACTAAAAGCATGCAGCTCAAAAACAGGAAGTCAACGACCTCATTCCAGAAACTTCAACCAAAAACACTTTCTAATTTGCTGTGACAAAATAAGCTTATGGTTATTTACACTCCCAACAAATTATGAGTGTTTGTTTACATCAGAACAACAAAACAAATCATTTTCACCAAGAAATAACCACTTCTTATCATTAGCCACTCACATCTGGATAAAAGTTCATCAATGTCCAACACAACATCACCTACTTTAAGATTTCTTTTGGGTGAGTGCCAGCGCTGCCTGGCAATAAGGTTGTGCAGATACTCCCGCCTTCACCAGAACTGTTCCTCCAAAAACTGCACACGACGCCATCTCTTTGTTTCATAGAGGTCCTCCTTCAGAAAGACACCAGTTGGAGGCAGTGAAGTACTGGATTTCATGTGGAGCCAGTGGTTAGGGGTAAGTGGTTCTAAGCTGTCAGGGTTGTTAAGGTTGTCCACAGTCAAAGGGCGACTATTGACTATGGTCATAGCTTCATAGAGTAAAGTTCTTTAATGAAGCATCATTAAATCTGCCATGTGCAAGTGACAGAGTAGTATTTAATACACTTCTGACTGTCTTTATCTGGCGTTCTCACACTCCGCCTGCATGACTGGAGGGAGGTGCATTCATCAAAAAGTCACACTGTTTTGGGGACAGATAAATGCTCAGTCTCTGGGTGTCTAATTTGTTTCGAGCATATTTAAACTAATTTGTTGCGCCAACAAAGTTTGTCCCCTGATCACAATGAATTTGGCGGACTGCACCTCTGATAGCAATGAAACACCTTAATGCGTTAATGCTCCAAATGAATGTCGCGAAAGCAAAAGCGAGTGAAGAAAAAAGTGTTTATGTTTTTTTCCTCTGTAGTAACAAAGGGGCCAAAGTAGTCCATCCTGCAGAATGTGAAGGCAGGGAGCAGGGGTCTCTTAACGTTCAGCAGGTAGATCGCTCATTCTCTGCTCCTCTGGAGCTCTGCGTAGGCTAGACAAATGACACATTGCCAGATGAATGAAGCAACAGTTCAGCATATCCCAGGGATCCGGTAGCCACTGGATCTTATTTCGTTTATAGTGAAGCCCTTTCCCTGATGTTTCACTTTGTCATGACAGTGAGATATTATGAGCTTGGTCACATGATGCTCCTTTGGAATAACAATAGGGTGTTTGAAAGAGTCTGATAGATGAAAGTCTCCCTCCCACCTTGAGAAGACCATCTGTGTCCATGAAAACATCCAGGTGATTAAGTTTGTTGTGATGTGTTAGCTGGCTGCCTTTGTTTAATAGTTTAATCTCCTTTCCATGCATTTGTCTTTGTACATTCTGAATGATGATGGTTACTGCCGTTTCTTGTTCACTCACTGTGGCAGGTGCATCTGATTTGACTGTTTTAGCCCATCTTATGAGACGTGCCACAGCTTTGACTGAGTTGGACCATGATGAGAACTTTGACAAACGTTCTGCAAGGTTGAATGTCTCTGTGACTTTAGTTAACAATGTCTGGGTCTTTCTGACTTCTGGATCTCCAATAGACAGATCCTGCAACTCTCTGTGTTGTGGGCAGGTCCTTTTTCCAGAGGAAAGAGGGACCAGTGAACCAGTCAGATGAGAGAAGCTCAGAGACAGATCTTCCCCTAGATGCACTATCAGTTGGGTTCTCTTCTGATGGCACATAAAGCCATTGCTGAGGGCCGGTACTCTGGGGGATCCTTTGGACTCTGTTTGCTACAAAGGTATGGAAATGATGTGCATCGTTGTTTATGTAGCCCAAAACTACCTTTGAATCAGTCCAGTAATACTCTTTGACATTAGCATAACCTAGTTCATCTCTTAGCATGTTACTGAGACTGAGACTACAGCTGCTGTTAGCTTGAGTCTAGATATTGTAGTCAGCTTGATAGGAGAAACGCAGGCTTTGGCCATTACTAATGAACAGTAAATTGTGTCTTTCACGTTTATGCCTCTTACATAGGTGCATTGTCCATAACCACTAGTACTTGCATCAGAAAAATGATGCAATGCTATTTTCTTAAGCTCCCCAAAACTAGCTGGAAAGTAACAGCGGGTTATGTTTACCTTGTCTAGGTTGGCAAAATCACGTTGCCAGCTTTCCCACCTTGGCTTCAGTGTTTCTGGCAGGGGGTCGTCCCAGTTGATACCTTGGTTATCTTTGAGGTGTTGTCAAATCTAAAACAGTCCTTTTTAATATTTCATTGAATGCCTAAAGCCCTTTCAGGTGGAATGTTTTCAAATGTTAACTCCTTTGTTGTTGTGTCCATTGCACATTCAGATGGTGGGATGCTTTGTACAACAGCATAATTATTTGAGACAAATTTGTGCAGGCGATGCCCTCCTTACCTGCAAATCTCTGTGGCCTCTTGTGCAAGCTGTATTCCATTTTTAACAGTCTCTGTGCTTGTGCATCCACATAAAAGTTATTTTACATAAACTCTGATCCCGCAGGATGTGAGCGACAATGTTCCTTTGCTAAATACTTTAGTCCATAATTTGCACACCCTGAGGATGATGCTGCACCGAAAAGATGTACCTTCATTCTGTAAACTGGTGGCCGTGTCTCTGTGTTGCCATTTTTCCACCACAGGAAACGCAGGTAATCTCAGTCACACGGCTGGACATGAAACTGGTGGTACATCTTCTCTACATCACACATTAGAGCAATGGGATGTTGCCTGAACCGCAGGAGGATGCCTGTTAGATTATTGATTAGGTCTGGTCCTTGGAGATGATGATCATTTAGGCTTGTGCCATCATATTTGGCAGAACAATCAAACACGACACGTAGTTTAGTGGGCTTTTTGGGGCGCTAAATCCCGTGGTGAGGGATGTATCATTGTTCCCCTTGTTTTCTCTCATTGTTTACCTCCTCAACATCACCTCTTTCAATAATGTCTTTCATGTAAGTTATATAGTCTCTTTTGTAGTTTTCGTCCTTGTTGAACGTCCTTTTTAAGTGTTCAAGTCTGATTTCAACAAGCTTTCTGTTGTCAGAAAACTAGTGCAACAGTAGCTGATGAAGACGCTGCCTTTCTCTCTCTGAATCAAATTCTTCTATAGTCTTTTGTTACAGCTTCGCAGGAGTCCATTTTGCGTCTTGTCGCAGACGATGGTGTAATACACTCCCTTATTTCACCGTACACCTTCATCATGTCTTCTAATCCCTTTTCAATATTATCTACCATTTAACATAACTTTTGCGCTGATAAGTCAGTCTTTAGGCTCTCTCTAGATGTTCTACTTAGCCCTTTCCATTGTTCATAACTTAGCAGTTTTTTTCTCCTGTTTAATCAGTTCTTCCTTCTGGTAAGCTATCATTTTCTCTGTTAGCACACTAAGTCGCTCTGTTGTGCGCCTTGGTAATGAAGCAGAATCCATTTTGTGTAGTTTAGCTAATTGTCTCTCTTTGCATTCAATATTGTTCTTTAATTCCTGCCTTGACACTATCTCTGTACTTCATAGGTTTAATAAAGCTCTTGTTTCATTGATTTCCATTAGTAGCTTACTTGTCTGCTCTTCAATGCTGTCCATTTCTCTTGTTTTTATAACTCACTGCGCCGTTAGCTTTTGTGGGCTAGCCTTTAGCTGTAGTGGCTGCAGCTCGCTGCCTGTGCCGTTGATGTTGACTTTAGCCTTTAGGGGCAGCTCCATGTACTACATGGAGGTGAAGCTCTTACTGTAGCATGCCCTCTTCGAATAAGGAGGAGACTTCGCTGATGGTGGGCTGCACGGTGGCGCAGTTGGTAGAACAGTTGCCTTGCAGCAAGAAGGTCCTGGGTTCTGCGTGGAGTTTGCATGTTCTCCCCATGCATGCGTGGTTTCTCACCGGGTACTCCGGCTTCCTCCCACAGTCCAAAGACATGCCCGTTAGGTTAATTGGTCTCTCTAAATTGCCCTTAGGTTTTTTGTGTGTTCCCCTGCGATGGACTGGCGAACTGTCCAGGGTGTACCCCACCTCTCGCCCATAGAGTGCTGGAGATAGGTATCAGCTTCCCCGCGACCCACTATGGAATAAGCGGTTGAGGATGACTGATGACTTCACAGATGGTTTTGAGATTTTATTCCTTTTGAACCTTATTCCATTTTGTTAATCACCATATCACCACCGTAAGAGCGTTTGCCTCTTCGGAAGGCTGCCAGTATAAAAATTTAAGTTTACCGTGGCCCCGTGTAAAACTTACTGCCGTACTTGTGGAAAACAAGCTACTTCTCTACAACTGTGTAAGACAGGACATGCAAGTTCAAAATAAAAGCATGCAACTCAAAAACTGGAAGTCAACGACCTCATTCCAGAAACTTTCAACAAAAATCGAACACATTCTAATTTGCTGTCACGAAATAAACTTATGATTATTAACACTTACTGTTGTGTTTGGACATGCATAAGGCTGTCTTTCATACTCTTGAAAACTGGCTCAGAGTTCATCTGCTTAGCTGTCTTTCTGTCCTAGATGAAGCCACTAAAGGAGCTACATCCAATAATGTTTTACTTTTCTCTCCCATAGAAAGTACCCCTGGATCAGTGCTTCTTTGTTCTCTTTGTGTCTCTTCTCTGTTCTCTCAAACCCCCAGTCGGTCGTGGCAGATGGCCGCTCACACTGAGCCTGGTTCTGCTGGAGGTTTCTTCCTGTTAAAAGGGAGTTTTTCCTCTTGGCTGTCACTACATGCATGCTAAGTTTGAGGTGTATGATTGCTGCAAAGTCAATGCAAGAGACTGCCCGCTGGCGCTACATGCTCATCCAGGAGGAATGAATGCTGCAAGTCACTGACTCGATGGAATCTGCAGGGTTTCCTTATATAGAAAAACCTTTTAACCAATTTGAATAATAAACCAAATTGGACTGCACTGTTTGATAGTTAGGATTAATTGGAATGTATGTACCTGACTTGAAATCTGTATGAATGGATTAAATTGACTTCGTAAAGGGCCTTGGGACGACATGTGTTGTGAATTTGTGCTATATAAATAAAACTAAATTTAATTGAATTGAATTAAACATGACATCTTCAATGTTTTTGATAAATGCAAACTGATCCATGATCCCTTGTATGCAATAAATAGGCCCAACAATATAGTAAGAGAAATTTTCCCATATCATGATGTTTGAGCCATCATGTTTCACTGTCTTTAGAGCGTACTGTGGCTTCAATGCAGTGTTTTTGGGGCTCTGACAAACGTCTAA